>CAEGAF010014140.1:0-36048 GCA_903067075.1 Micropoecilia bifurca
AGCAAAGATTACATTAAAAACACAACATTCAGTCGTTACCATATCAGGTTTCCAGGATATTTATTTCTCGATTATTAATAAGCCTCTCATGAACACAGCGGTGGTTGAGTAGCTGATTTAAACTCCTGCTCTGATCTCTGTCCGTCTTTGAGTCGCTTTTTTTTGTTAATGAAACCGAAACGCACTGAATTGCGCAACACCTTGTTGGAACAATAATTACTGAGATGATTAATTTTAACATGTTTCGTTGATTTTTTTTTAATCATTATTATTTTTTAATGAAGCTAAAAACGTTTAGGATCTTAGTGAATATTAGAAGAGGAAGTTCTGGTCTTAGCGTCCTGCGGCTATAGTCTGTCACCTGCTGCCGAGATCGACTCAAAACCTGAGCAGCCCTGCAGGCTTAAATCATGGATCTGCGTTTTCATTAAATGTAATATGGCATAATGTCATGTGGAAATAAATCTACAGAAATGCATTTCTACATACTTGATTCCGTAGTATGCAAAATTTAACCTTCATCTAAAGATGGATGTGGTAGATTTTATCGGACTTGTTAGAAACTTCCAATGATATCCACAGATTTCATCCATTCACAATGTGCCCTGCATGACATTATTATTAAATGTAATGTTGATTTCACTCTTTATGCAAACTGCATCAAATATTCACTGTACACTGTTGACAGCTTGATTTACTGTGTGATCAATTCAGCTAAGAAATGATCCCACCAGTTAGGAACACTGGTAGAGAATCGCCGTTTACAGATGATGATTTTTAAATACCACGAAAAGACATTATGACAGAGGAAGAGAAATGTACCCTGCAGGATTTCCCCATCTTTGTTCCCAGTAAACATGCTCCATTCAGGCCTGATATACATCAAAAACTACGCGGATAGTTTAAATATATTACAGGACTTTGATGTTACTTCATTTCTTTACTTTTAAACCTGTACAACAACCATTTTTTCCACTAAACAGTCGTAATATAGTGAAAAGTGTAACTGCAGCTTAAAATGATGAATTATAGTGAGAGGTAAAACAGTTTCTCTTCTGAGTCACCCTTCATCATCCTCATTCATCCGTAGAATACCTTAGTTTTAATATAATCATCCCTTACCGCTGATTACAGAATATTGGATATTTTTAGCATGCTGGATGATGACTTTAGATCTGTTTTCCACTTCAGAGGTCAGTGGTTTTCCTCACTAAAACGATTGTGAAGTGGGATGTTTTCAGTGCAAGTATTGAATGTCTTTTGTCTTCAAGACGAAGACAAACTGCTACCAGATGGTTTTGCCTCGTGAGTTAGAATACAGTTTAGACATGCTTGGAAAACACTGCCAAAACACATTCATTTCTTTTCAGCTCATTTATGCTCCGAGTTCAGTTCTACCTTGGCAAAACGTGAGCTTGATTCTGAACTCAACTTCAGCTGTCAGGTTTTTTTTGTCTTTTCTTTTGGTCTTGAGTTCTCCAGACAGTTGCCTCATAGTACATACACACATTAAGAAGGGTCCAAGGTTTTTGACAGTTCTGCTTTTGCTTCCTGGAAACAATCATTAAAATGAACAATGGTGGTTTGGTAAGAAGGTAAAACAGCTGTGAAAATACATTTAGCAGGGAATACCTATTATTAGCCTATCATATGAAGCCTGTGAATGCTGAAGGAACAAAGACATAATTTAAAATATGGTGTAATGTTAATTAAGTTGAGAACTTTTCCTCTATCCCTGAATTTTTTTTCTTAACATCTTCAGAAAAAAATGAAATCAGTTTATATTATTTTAATTTATTTGCGTCACTGTCTTTCAAATACAATATTGTGGTTATTTTAGTCAAAATACTGAGTGCATTTTAAAAAGACAAGAAGAAACATCGTAATTTAAGCATTTATGAAACATAGGTTAAACATCATGTGCTGGTTATGTTCACCAGGAGTTTTCTAACTCCTGGTGAACCGCTAGTCTACTGAGCTTACAGCATGAGTTACCTCTCAGTCCAACCGTTCACCACTGTGAACGGTTAACGGCATAATGAGAAGCAAAGTCATGATGACAGAGTGTTGGGAAGGAGCAGGAGCTTCTTAAAGTGTAGCTAGCGCCCCTAGACCCCACCCATTTCAATTTTTTTTTTATTTCAGTACAGGTAATATGATGCTGAACGAAAATAATTGCACAAAAATGTAAAAAAAAAAAATCTCACATAAACATGAAGCTAGAATCCAAAATAACCTATTTAGACAGTTAGGCAGCAACAGCGGCTCGATTGCAAGGCGTCAAATTTCTTTTAAGTTCCACCTACGGTTTATATTTTCATCTCCAGCTCAGAACACTTTCTGTCCAGTCTTGTATAGACATATATGTTTAAGATCACAAGTTTTGTAGAATCCCAGATAATTGACTTGCGCTTGTTTTTCTTTATATCTGCATCCATCTGTGTTCATGCAAAGGCCTGGTTTAGTGCTGCCTGGAACTTATGACTCAGTTTCTGATAACGTGCCATGTATCTTTTCTTCAGAGGAAGAAAACCAAATGATTGCTTTCTGATACATTTCCCGTTGAACATTTTGACTGCATCCTTATTTCTGCAAAGTGAATTATTGTATCTAGTCAATATAATTTATCTTTGGAAAGAAAAAAGGACTTTAATGTTTTTCACTGTGTTTATGAAGTCAGCGGGTCGACGTTCAGGATGCCAATGCATGTTTGGACATGTGCATGTGTCTGACCTCATTGCGATAGACATGCCAGAAAAAGAAAAAAAAACACTCACAAGTCATTTAGGCAACTTGTAAACTCGTGTGTTTACTGCTCTGTTTATTCCTGTAACTGCAACAATCAGCTGACTATAGCAACCCGATGGTGAGGGGCTGGTCCTTTACTCTGTGATGAAAATGATCAAAACATCCTCAGTGCAGACACACATAGAAATGAGCTTCAAATCATTGCAAGTACCTGATTTCTTTGAGGTCAGTCTGAGGTCGTAGGCTGTCAGAGGATTTGAAAAATAGGAACAAGCAAAAAGATTGTTTGAAAACTTGTGATTTGGCTGCTGTTGGAAAAACAGGGCGATGTACGTAACGTGCAACGCTTAAGAGCTCCGATGTTCAGTGGATAAAACCCTCGGCTCAGAACAACTTCCTGCCACGTGTTGCCACTGTAACTCTCACCGACCTCCATCAACCCCCCCCCCCCCCCTCCCCAAAATGCATCAGTCTGATTTTAATAACATTTGTCATATTTCCACGGCTCCCTTTGAGAGCTAATGGTCCTGGCAAACACTGTGCATGTTATTAGCGCTTTCAGGGGGATCTGAATGTTCTGCTGACCCTCGTGTGTGTGTGTGCGCGTGTGTGTGTCTTCTTCTCTATGTACATCTCTCTTTCATTTCCCTCTTGAATTTACTGAAAGCATGTGTGAGTTCCATCCAGTAACAGAGAAAACAAAGCTTTCATCCTCCCAGCTTTGTTAAATTTAAGACCACCCCCCCACCCCCTTCAAAAATGTGTGGGCACATCAGCAATTGTCTTATTTTGCAGTGTCAGACGTTTTTACTCAACAACACCCTGAACTTACCACAGGAAAGTAAGCTTCACTTAATTTCTTGTTGGACTCCCAACCTCTGTGATGACCTCTCTGAGAAACCTGATGATGTTAGTGCATTTAAAGCTACAGTAGGTGTCTTGTCCTGACAATTTATTGTGGAAAAAATAATCTGTGAAAAAATCTGTGTTCTCCCTGTGGCCCTACTGCTATCTGCAGAAATGCACCACTTGGTCAGAAACAACCAATCAGAGTCAGTAGGTGGGTCTTAGCACTACTAATCACCTTTGCCTAACAGATAAGCAAGGATGCATTCGTTTCATTAGTGGAACAGTGGACCAGATCTTTACTCTTGTTAGGTTGCTGCAGAGATGATGGCAGATTCATTGCTTTACCCGTATAAGGTTTATGGATCTTGAAAATGCTCACAACTGTGTCCCACAAGGCAATGAGGAAGGTACAGTGGAGACACGTTGCACCTGGTTGCTTCTGAACTCTACTGGGATACACTACTTTTCCTCGTCACTGAACATGTGACCAGAAGTTCATAGACAGGATATCAAGGCGACCTCATGGAATGAAGGATGTCTGGTTTGGAGACCCAAAGTCCTAGTTTTTGTCTTTTCTTTAGACGTGTTTCAGCTGGCATCTTCAAACCTTTACCCTGCGAAAAAGTGTTTAGTCTAAAATGAAACTCCTGCTTTCAGCCACAACTATGTTTTCATGGATGTGTGAATATTTTACAAAAAACAAAAAACATACGCATATCAACAAACGCAAACTGAATCCTTTATGATAAATATTTCAGGGTAATGCATAATTAAGATAAAATTGAATATAGAACTACGTAGGCACTTTGCAAAAACTCACAGAAGAGACTTGGTGAAAACATTATCTGAATATAAAGGAACTAAATCAACGATCCAGGTTCAATGGTCCCATGCTGGATTAGTTGTTGCCAAAAGCTCGTCTTATCCAAACATGTGGCTTTGTGATGTTCACAGAGACCCACAAGATTCTCTATTTTATCTGTATCTGGTGGTGCCGGCCAAGTGTGCTCTCACAGTAACAAATCAGGCCGAGTACATCCAGAAGTCTGTGAATTTACAAGGCACCCAGGCCTTAAGCAGGAGGAGATTAGTCAGACTGTTGTCCTCCGTGACCTTATATCTGACCAGAAAGAGTATCTGGGGCATCACTCACGGTGCTGCATTGTTCAATTCACATAGCAATTGAGAAAACATTAAAAACAGCAAAGACAAGCTTCCAAAGGACAGAACTTTCTTCTCTGTGTTTTATAACACATCTGGGGCTCATGAAGATGAGCCATATCACACACAACAATGGAAAGAAGGGGGGTGGAGAGCAAAAACAATATTTTTAAGGCAAAACTTGTGCAATCTAAATCATAGCCATGGCAGAGAAATGGATTTATATAGTGAAATCATGAGCTTAAAATCTGAGTGAAAAGAAGACAAGAATTAAAAAAATGCAAAATGCATCTAAGGAATCAATGAATGTCAATAAGAAGATCAACTTGTCCCAGCAGAGAAATTCTGTAAAACACTCATAATGTTAGTCATACCTTGGATGACTGACAGAGTTTCTTCGGTTCTTTCTGACTATTTTTAAAAGCTCAATGTCCTCAGCCTTGTATTTTTTCCACTAGTTGTTCCGAAGCACTGGGTTCACAAGGTTTCATTACATTAGAACCTGATAAAGGCCAGATCAGTTCAGAGAAAATCCTAGAGCCTTTTAACAATGACTGCATGTGATACGCTTGTTGTGTTAGTGAGATGTTGATGTGGACCGACGAGGCTCCCACTGTATTTACTGTTGATTTACGCCCGTTTGATCTCTCACCAACAGGGTCCAGACAAACAACTGAGACCTTAAGTGATTTTGCAGACAGTGAGTCAGTATGAGTTCCTGCAATCCCTGCATTTCTAGCTCAGTCGATGATGCATTTAAGCATGTTGTTCCCTTATTCACTTAAATTAATTATCTTATAAAGTTTTTGCACCATATGAGGAGTTACAAAAAAAAACATCTGCAGCATCTTTTTTTGACCAAACAATTTCTGTGTGTTTTACAACTATGAACTAAATTGCTAAAGCAGTTTTTTTAGGACAGAGCACCATCTGCTGGAGAGCAAATCTTAACAGTTACACAATGACTGAAGATATCAATGTCTTATTGCTCATAAGTGTTTAATGATAATAATAATCATGTTAAAGTAAAATGATAAAAACTCTTGCATTTGTCCCTCAGGCTTGATTATTGGGTTTCCTCATATTTAGAGCTGTTTGAAAGAGCAACAAGAGCAAAAACAGTTTTGTCTTCATCAGACATGCCAGGGACAGATACTGTGCTTAATCCATGAGGCAATAAATTGTCGGATGATTTTGTTTTTTATGAACATACCTAGTAAACATTCCAATAAGACTTGGATTTAATAATGGATTGAACCTCCTTTGGCAGCAATAACCTTGTGTAAGTGTTTCCAGCAGATGCAGATAAATGATATCCAAAGGGAATATTGAACCCTTTTATTACAAAATTGAACTTCATCTCAGTCTTCCCCTAAATGTGTCTTCACAACTTATTTTCTTTGTCTAATGCATTAAGCATCATATTTCTTTCAATGGTTGTATTTTTTAATACTTTATTCAGTGTTTTTGTTGAATGTTTTATTTTATGATCCAAGGGATGCAAATAAATTAAATTAATAAAATGTATCATATGTTCTCGTGTTCATGTGAAACGACACATTTGCACAAGCTGTGGTTTATAATCAAGTGCCCTCTAGTGGTGGTTTAGAAAACTGCAGGTGACATACAGGTTAAGTTGACCCTCTCGGGCAAATATAGATAACAGGGCTTAACAGCATGCAGTAAACTCTAGTAATAACCTTTTCAAAATCCGATCCAAGTGTTTCAGCCTGTTAAATAGTACATAAGAATAAAACCTGAGTTCAAACATGAAATTAGTTTCACTAATGAAAACAATCAAGGAGGTTTTTCTTTCTCCAAGTCCTCCATTTATACCATCAAACCTCCTTACACTCAGCTTTTGAAGTTGTTATTGAGCGTTATGCTAGAGATGATCCAGACAACCCGTAGTAACATTTATCCTGGAGAAAACCTCATTGTCAATATTAGCATTCTTGTATGCTGACCTTATCAGGTGTTAAGCCATATTTATGTGCTTGCGAGAGCCAGAATGGCAGTGGACTCTTGTTTGAATGTGGATGACAATGTTAGCCAAACCATCAATATCTTTCAAAGTTTAACCAAGCTCACATAAACCACCATAAAATGTTTCCACACAGGCCGTGTTTAAATTGAGTTTATTTTTACTGCTGCTCGGTTGGCCAATGTGTCATTCTAAGCAAACACCCTTGAGTCTATTTGGATCAGGTGGTTAAAAAAGAAAAAAATATTAATAATAATTCATGTGGTTACGGGGTTAGAGGCCAACATTACTTATGACATATGTGTTGCATAGGCAAAGACTGAAAACGGGTTGATCCTTTGTTTTTTCCTACATAACCCCATGATCACGAGACACAGGGTGCAGAGATAAATCTCAAGTCTCCTGCTAGTGCTTCAGCTAAGAGTCAAGTAAGAAACAACCAGTACCGCAAGACTTTAAAGCTAACATTGCTCAATGTGTAAGGAAAATTGCTTAAACACCATGAAACACATTGATTCTCATATTTCTGTTGTTTTGGTCTTTTTTGTGACACTCCCCCAAGATGTGTAATAGCCTTAAAATAATTTATCTTTTCTGTGTAGTAGAATAATTTGTGTACCTATAGTTAGTAGTGTCTCAATTTCATGTGAACAAAATAAACTAAAAATAATAATAGCTATTAACTGAATCAAAATTGTAGCTACACCTACTCTCAATAGACCCAGTCCAGGGTGATGTTGCAATTACCTGCTTTTTCCCCCCTGGCAGGCAGAACAGCTCCACTGCTCTTTTAAAATGGCAACACAAGACTCAACGAGAAGTGAATGGAGACGATGATTACAGTTAGTGTCCTGAAGGTAAAAACTAAGACAATTATGAAGAAAAAGTTTAGATTTTATTTTTTTGCCAAGGAAAAAAGCTAAACCTTTGATGGGTTGTGCCAGTAGCGGCCTAGTCTTGGCTCTGAGTGACTTCTAATAATTACTAGTAAATCATATCAAAATTAGAATAAATATAATAAATATAGTTATAGGAAAAATATAATATCTCTCCAATATACATGTCTATTAACAACATTTATTTAACCTTACAGTTAAACACTTTAACCATCGAGCTCTTTAAACTAGAAGCACTCAACTAAATCTACTGACATATATTGAGATGATGAAACTAAACTACTTAAAGTAAAAATAGAAGAAGAAAACCAGGAAACGCATGTTATGCTGTCACAGTTTGTTACGAATTGTGCATGTTTGAGGAACCAGTTTTATTTATGAAGCTGGGAATGAAGCCGGTTCAGTTTTGACTTGTTCATTTTAGTTTACACGTGTTGACAAACTTTTTATGCAATCCAAAAAACCGTTTCGAAATGCGGAAGACAAAACATCATTTTGGTTGCATAATGTCATTAATTTTTGACTGAATTAAAAATGTATTTCCTTTTGGAGAATTGACTGTTGTTAAGTAAGTTAAGAACAGCAATATCTATCTCATACTCAGACGTTGCAACATAGTGACAAATATATATAAAAACATGATTTATTTAATGAAAGTGGCATACTGCAGCTTTAAAATCTGCTGAAAGATGTTCAGGCAAAACGTTGCAAAAGTGTGTCTTTGAAAGTCTGCCTGCCACAGCAAGCTGTTTGTCTGGGACATCCTCTGCTTTAAATGCCGTCATCCTAAGGACCAGTCATCGGCAGTGGAGTGGCACGGCATCAATGTCATTGAGGTTAAAACGTGTAACCAATGAATGGCTCTTGGTCAGTCTGAATGGCTGTCCAGGCCACACAGGTACTCTGAGAACATTTCACATGCCCAGACTGCAGACTGCCCTTCAATCTGTGCATATCTTGTTCCTGTCTCTGCCGGGGGATGAGAGCAGCATGCAACCCTTCTTAGCTGTCTGCCGAGTTCTTGAAGTGAAACACGTCCCAATCCATAACCGCTGAGGTCAGCGCTCACTGTTGTAGGCATGCTGACATCATAAAAGGTCAGAATAGGGGCATCTGTTATCAGCAGTTTGGCATTTGTGAAGGCCTCATCTTGTTCTGGATGCCACACTCCTCTTCCTCCTCCTCCTCCTCCTCTGTGTACTCGGAGTTGCTTTGAGTGAATGTGTGTCGTCTGTGAGGTTAAAAACGAACCAGTCCATAATGCAAACCCTTCCCATGATGCATTTAAGGTCAGTCGTGTAGTGTGTGGAGAGGTGGTTCCATGTTATTTATGGATTTTTGACGTTGGGAATGAGGCCATGAAGGTCCTAAAAACTTTAGCTATAGGCCACCTTCTTTAAGCACACAAGCATTCCTTGCATCTTTTATTTCTGTCCCTGGTTTAACACTCCTGCATCACATGATGGGTCATTAGAAGACCTAAGGAGAACCTTGACAAGCTGAGGAGGTTGTTACCACCAGGGAGAGAACTAAAACATGCAGGATGCCGGCCCTCCAGGACCCACTGGTTTAGATCATCAAACAAACTGTAATACCAGATTAAGGTTCGTTTAGGCCAATACAAATGGATTTATACAATTATTCTATGTCAGTTTCCCAAGCCACACTCAGGACTTGTACAATTGATAAATCTGTCAGATTTATCGTCAGCTGCCACCAGCTGTGAGGCATTTTACTGTGAGGCATGAAAAACATGACATTCAAAAAGAGTTTTTTGTTCATTACTGGGTGTAAATACTTGCTCCATTCATTCTCATTCATCAGCTCTGCTATTTTTTTTCTGATGCTTGAGTTATGGGACAAGATCACATTTTGCAATTTAACAGCCTTCACAGATCAGCTGGGATTTTATGAAGATGTCAAAATGGGTTATTATCAGGCTGACCATATTCAAATATTTGAATTAAAGAAGATTTAATATTTCTGAAAGCAACATCGCTTTACCTCACAAAGATGGTCAAAGATAAAAAATAAAAATGGCAAACATGCATCTTAAAAAACAGACTTTGCTTTAGGTTCAGTCAAACTGCTTGTTAGATATATTCTGAGCAGTATTCAAAACCAACTCAAAGGTTTTTCGGAAAACCTGACAACAACATAGGCGCTGAATTTGAAAAGGGTGGCCTGAAATAGTCAAATCTGATTTTCCCAGTAGCAACAACATAGAACATGGGTTTGTTGAACCAGCCAGCTTCCCCACGCAGGACAACCTTCATCATCACCATCACAACAGTCTAACCACTTCACATGATCCAAGGTCCATTACATATTAAAATATATCCTATTCAGTCGTTCATACATTTCAAATTGAGATCCTTTATGCCTTTTTGCACTTTTCTGACAGGGTCATATACATCACATTAGATCTGTATATAGTTTAGTGTCATGTATGCAACAGTTAGTACATTTGATATGCTTTGCTCATCCACTGAAATGAGAAATTTGGGATTTTTTTCTGCTACTGCATACCCGTGTGCTGCTCCAACCAGACTCGATCTCAAATCTTTAGTTGGCATCTTGTTCTCACCAGGTCCCTGAAGCTGATGTAATGCATGCCAAATGTGATCAGTCTTTTGACAATGCAATGTTTTCATTTCGCAAAATGCAATGTGCTTTCTGGAAGGCAACATCTGTTTTCCCCAAAAGTTGTGTTTATTGTGGGGCTGCCTTAATGATTCCTTAACGTGTTTCAAAGTTTCCCAGCGCTCTCCCGCAGTTTTCCACACAAAGTTCAGTCCCCTGCTGGCTCCTTGTAATGATTACAAGATGGATGGTCTCCTTGCTCTTTCGCCCAGAGAACAATTTGTTGTGGACATCCAAACAGAATCTCATATAGTGTTTCACAAGAGTCAGACCGATGGGCCGTTCTCCAGACTGCCAAGGTCTGTTCTACATGACAGAGAAAAGCCCTCGTTCCTCAATCTTCTTTCTTAGCAAAAATGTTTTAACCTAACATCATTAGCTTTTTTGTTCTCTGATATTTGCTCATCTATTTCAGAGCTGGTATTAGGTTTAATCAAACATTCTCTTTCATCAAAGATAACTTCAGCAAGCACATTAAACAATGCTTCATTTTTTAAAACTGGGAAAAAAAATCTAAGGCAACTTGGTCTTGTATAAAAGGTATCTACCTCCTTGATAAACTGTAAATGAACTGCGTCTACACATATTTTTATTTTTGTAAAGCTCCGTTTGATTTCACCAGCTACACCAAGTTCTGATTGCTTCCAGACCTGTGGAATAAGGTAAAAACTTTCAGTAAATATAACCTGACTGACGGCACAAAGTAATTTAAAGGATCTCAAAAAAAGCTCAATATGCTGTAATGAGTTGCTGACATTATAACTAGAATATTGTTCTAATTATAAGCACAACATTCACAAACAGATGGTTCAGAAGGTTAAAAACAACAACAAAAAAAAACACGTTAAGGCATTTAATTCCTTAGACAGTTAAACATGATGGTGTCTATTGTGATGGTTTCAGGCTGTTTTCAGCTTCAACGCCTGAACTGTTTGCTATAATGGATGGAACCATAAATTCTCCTTTTTCTGCAGGAACGAATTAAGGAGAACATCTGCCTGTCAGTTCTTCTGCATAACCCAAGTTGTTCTTAGGTTACACAGCAGGAAAGCGATCTGAAGCACACCAGCCAGGTCATGTCTGAAAACCCCAAAAGATACAAAAAATTCTTAAAGAGTTTAGACAAAGTCCAGACTTAAAGCTTCAGTAACTTTAATAAAAAAATCTGTTTTTTTTTCTTTTTATATATTTTATTTCCTTTGTTGCCACATGCTAAAAAATCTGTCCACACAGACAAACATAATACAAAAATGTGGAAACACACAATGCTTCAATAAATACTGTAGTTTATCTTCATTACCTGCATAAAACAACTAAAAACGTCTGGGTAAACATCAAGGACATCACCAAAAAATTCATTCCTGAAAATCTTATACAAAGGACAATGAAAACAAATAGTTCATTTAATTTTCAATTTGGTTTAAATCACACAGGGAACATTTTCAACCCTCTTCTGGGACTCTGTGAAATTGTCAAGTTTCTAATGTAAGAGGTACAGAACCAGGTCTCAGATGTCACTCTGTGGTTCTGAGTTTAATGTCACATGGAGCTCTCATCCTTTATGAAATAATATGTTTGTAATTTTATTTACATAAAATGTCACTAGCCAATTTATGTTAATAGGCTTTAAGATAAAATAATTTAATTTGTTCAATACTGCATCTCAACTTGTTTGTGTAAATGTACTGAAATCAACCTCCTCAAATATCCTCCCAGTCTGTCCAGACAATTTATATGTTGTCCCAACTAAAATGTGTTTTTGAAGTACACAAATATGTACTTGGGGCGTACATATGTCTGAAAGCTGTCATTACGTTGTAAAAGTATCGCAAGAGACAATCAGTGTAAAAACTCCTCAGGCTTGTGCCAGTGCTCCCAGTACAAACTGCAGAAACACATCATTCAGTTAGAAACAAACACACAAAGTGAGAAGGAAGGTTTTAGCGCCATCAGTCATGCTTGTGTATGCGCTGCTCACACCCTCCCCCTCGCTCTCTGTTGCGCTACAGCTCCTGCCTAACAGTAGAGCCTGTCATAAATACTCAGGCTAGATGATGACGGCGGATAAACAGTTGTCTTGCGAGGGTAAGTTGTTTCTCCACCACTGGCACATTGAGCAGCGCATACACAAGCATGACTGACAGCGCTAAGACCTTTCTCTTGGCAATGATTGGTTGTTTTTGACTAGGAACAGTGCATTTTTTGCAAATTGGAAGATGAGGTGAAGGAGCTAGATTTATTTATTTATTTTCTTTCATTAGCCATCTCACAACATTTACTGTCACAACAAAGTGAAATATACACCAAGAACTTTGATCAGATGTGTTTGAACCAGGAGGAAATACCTGCAGTGCATCTGCATTTGGCCTGTTTGCTGGTTTTAGTAATTGGAATCAACAGAACTGAAATACTTTATGTAAGATTAGCATGTTGCTTAGCTGACGGAACAGTTCACTGGTACAAGTGTGTACTTTCTCTGACTTTTTCACCCCGAGAGTTATGAAACAGTGCATATCAAAATCAATTGCCTGATCACTATGTCAAAAAGTGGGCTTTTCATTTTTTTTTGGCTCATCTCAGCCTCAATAGGAATGCGTTGCCTTCAGATGCCTCACACTATGCAGCTAACTTTGCTCCAGCAGGGGTTCTGCAAATTAAAATGTGAAAAGGTTTGCAGCTCACGCTCATCATTAGTGGGGGAGGAAGGTATGAACTGAGCTCCCTAATTATAAGAATTTGATGTGCTTTATCAGATCTCAAGAATGTGCATTACCAAAAAAAAGAAGAAGAAAGGGGAAAAAAGGCATTACCTGCCTCCTGTCTGCAATCATGTACTCTATACTGTATATACACCGATACCACAGGAACACACGTTCATCCTCTTACTTTTTTGGTCCTGTGATCCAGACACGCAGCAAGGTGTCGTGCTGCCACGCGGTGCAGCAGCAGCAGCAGCAGCAGCAGCACAGCAGGTCTCTACGTAGATGAAGTCAACATTCCCACCCACTCATGCTCTGAGACCAGCTCCCACCACTAACTAGTTGTCAAGAGCGGAGCGAGAGCCATGAAAGATTCATAAGGTGGTTTCCCTCAGAAGCGGAGAGAAATCTGTATCTGGGAGTGGAAATGAAAGGAGGGAAATCCAGGAAGGAATCCCTGTGCGTCTGAAGCGTAGTTATGCATTCATAGAAGGTGATTTGGTATTCTGCTGCTCAGCAGTGATCAGCCTCCCAGAGCGTTTTACACTCCGTAACGAACTGCATCTGGCAGCGTATACGTCTCAATAACGCGGTTTGATGGCTGGTGGAAGGAGGCACCGAAAAACCCACCAGCCAATTACGACTTTCGACTTGACGGAGGAGAAAAATACAAAAAAAAGTTTCGAAAGGTCACTACACAGAGGTCAGCTTCGAGTCACATGCGAACACGCGGCGCTTCTGGTTCGAAGCATGCAGACAAACCTGACTGACCGAACAGCATCCGGTTTAAACCGACTCACGTCCCTTCGCCATAAAATTAGTCCCAAAGATACTTCATCTTCAAAGCTTTACATGTCGTAAGTTATTTATCTAATAAAGCGAGGAAGATCACTCACAATCAAAGCGCGACAATACTTCCTCTTCTTTAAACAGACGTTGTTATTTTGAGGGGGTTATTTATTTCTGTCAAATGTTTGCTGTGTACTGTTGGGGTAAACATGTTACGCAGTTTTAACCAAATATTGGATCACGAATTGTTACCAATTTTGCAACAGAGAAGCCTTGTATTCTTTGCAGACGTCCACTTTGAGCTTCCCGATTGGACTTCAGTTCACCGTTTCCTCAAGACAAAAAGAAGGCTGGTGAAATGAAAAACATCACACTTACAGTAAAATATGGTGGTAGTGTTATGGTTTGGGGCCGTCTTCCTGCTTCAGGAAGTTGTGATAGATTCATTCTTGAAAACCTTTAATCGTGGTTGAATTGCAACAATTCTGCAAAGATGTGTTGGCCAGAATTCCTCCATTGCACCGACAAAAACTCATTTTAAGTTATTTCAAATGCTTGATTTATAATTTTTTTAAAACTGGGCCATGTAGGTTAGGATTGTTTCTCTCTCTTTATTTAAAAACCTGGATTTTGTGTTTACTCATGTTGTCTTTGACTTAACTTTAAACTGATTCAATGTTCTGAAACAGTGAAATGTGGCAAATATGTAAAAAAAAATAAAAGGGGGAAATCAGGAAGAAGACAAACAATTTTTCACACCACTGTAAATACTGACTACATGGGGGGTGATTTTATACAGTATCTCTTATTTTAGGTTAGATGTTTTTTTTAATTGAATTGTCGTTAATTCGCAGAATACAGTTTTCACTTTGGCCATGAAGTCAGCTAGGAGGAAAATATTTTCTACAGTGTAGTATTCTGTGTATGAATTCCCTTTTATTCATTTTCAAAGCATGTTTGCACTATGCTAATAAATTAAAAGCAAGCCAACATTATAGTCTAAATGTTATTAAGTCATTGCCTCAATAGCTTTATTGCATCACTGGATTTATTGCATTTAGAATGGTCAGTTATTATGTTATTCATCAGGACTTTACTGGGTATTAATACGATAATTAGTTGCTATTCACTTTTAGATTGTAGACTCCTACCCACTTATTTATTCATTTATTTTTCTTCCTTCCGCCATGGGATTCAGGACTTGACCTTGAGCTTTGTTCATCCCTGAATCAAGAACAGAACAAGACGTCACTAAAAAGTACAATTATTTACCTTGAGGAAAACTCCTGCTTGCCTTTACTCCTCTGTGTCAAACTCCTGCAGCTCTTGGCTGCTCTTCCAGTAGCATTTTCAGAGTCAGGTTTCTTTTGACTGTCAGTCATGCTGGGGGAAATTTAACACCACTCGTATAATTAGCTTGGGCGGCCTAAGCCACGTACTTATCTGGACATTCATTTAGCGATAGCTGCTCGGTTAGAAGATGGGAGTACTGAGGGCTTCTCTTAGAAATTAGACGGAACCGCGGAGAATCCGAAGGGCAGCTGTAACCGGCGAGGAGAACGCAAGAAATAAGTCAGACGTTAATGGCATTTTAGATATTTCAGAGCGCGGGTCCGAAGAGCTCACTGCATGGAGTTCTGCTGTTTCAAAAGCTTTCATATCTGCGTAGCCGCTTCGTTTTGGCACAGAGCTCCGTTGTTCTTCCTCTCTAATCCACAAACGATTAGAGAGCACCTGAGGAATTGCCTTAGGGGCAAGATGGGAGGGAGGGAGGGAGGCTGCTGCCTCGTGAGCGCACAACGTGCGCGCGCTCTCCAAGCCACTGACACCTCAATTAATTCCGCTGCTGCACGAGACAGACATGCTCTACGGAGCGCGCGCCGTCAGCGAAGAAAAGCTCCGAATATGCAGGCCGAGGAGAACCAAATGACACCGACCACACGCTGTAACATTTAACTCGTCTGGATCCGAAATAGGTTTTTTCTTATTTTTTTTTCTTATTTTGGGGGGCGTACGCTCTTCCGCGCGCCGGAGTGACTCCTTAACAAGTGCACGCAAACAGTCTGTCCGTGTTTGCAGCTCGCACTCAGTGGCCGGCGGACGCACGTTGTAAGATGAGGCTTGGAAGCATCATTTTATTCGTCGCTTTCTGCTCTTTCACAGCTTATTATGTGTACGAGCCAATTCCGGACAGGATAGAGGAGAGATGGAAACTCATGCTGACCAATTCCTTTTTCAGAACTCTCAGTCACCTGGTAAGAGAAAACTTTTTCTCTTCTTTTAGTTTCTGATTTTTTTAGGTTACTTTATTGACACTAAGGCTTTGCAACTATTTTTCAGTTGCTTTATGTTTTGGTATTCATTATTGTTTCTTCTTTAACCTAGAGCAGGTTACATTTTGTTATTTTTTTCTTATTTTTTGCTGATGTAGATACGCGTACTGGTTACACCAGATTATGTCAGATGCTAATCCATGTGTTGTATAGTCCTCACCTGGTCTAATAATAGATCCTATTATGGAAACTCTCCTCCATTTATGAAGCCTAGACACCTGTGGTTTATAATACCTCACACAGTAGTAGCAAACTGGACTTTTCATAGTTTGCAGTTATGTTTGAGCACGTGGTTATAACATCAAATAATTCACAAACGTAACAAAAGTATTCTTATTATTGTTTCCACATTTTTTTAGCCTGTAACACTGAAACATCAACTTTTCTTAGATATCTATATTAGAACATTTTTTAAAAAGCAACATGTGCATGTCCCCAACAGAACATAGATAACATTTTATCTATGTTAAATTAAATCTATAATTTAAATTAAATCTATAATTTAACATAGATAGTGAAGATGTGTGTTGAAGCGATGAGCCATGCATAAGCACACTTCGTTCACTTATTATTTGAGGAAATCATTTGCAGGCAGGGACAAATTATAGCGCAGTTACATAAACTACTCCCTTGAGGCTGACTGCAGGTTGTGATCATTAGTGTCATATAGTTTATGTGAAGCTGTCGACGCCTTTATTTGATTTGACAGTAAAATGAGCCCCTTTGTATTTTGACTTAAGTTAATAACCAGAGATCTGTTTTGAGCCTTTGAAACAAGAAGAATGCCCCAGAGTTGTTGCTGCAGGCTCGAGTTTTCTTTTAGTTTTGAATTCCTCTTGGTTGTGATTTCTCCTAAGAGATCTTCTTCAGGAACAGTTGACATTACACACAGCTGCATTCATGTGACTATTTGCAGATTTATGTCCTAAACATGAGGCTGCGACCTTAAACTTTCTTCATTTTACGGTTCATCTCTAATCGCCCGTTATCCCTTTTCCAGGCAGACCTTTGTGAGTCAGCAGGTCTGAAGGACTACATGGATGTGATGTACGTCATCACTCTTTTGGAGAAGGTCGTACCGGTGTCTGACGAGCACGTCAAAGTGACAGAAGAAAAGTTCGACGGCGTGGAGGTGGTGCTTTACCAACCGAAGCGCCAGGGCGGAGACGCCGGCCTGAGGAGAGCCGTCATTTATCTGCACGGGGGAGGATGGTGTCTAGGAAGCTCCCGTAGGTTGGGTTTTGTTGCATATTCACAGAGATGAAGTCTCTGTGCAGCCCCCTGATATAGTGTCCTGGGCAAAGAGCCACACTGTCCATGAACATAACAATAACTTTATGTTGCATGTTGCATGCAAAATAAAGGCTGTTGAATGAATAACTTTATATTTTGTGGGACAGAATCACTTTTCATTCATGTAAGTTAGTGTGCAGTTAAAGAAATCCATTCATCTATGAAGGTTTGTCTGACTTTGGGTTGTCTTTCTGTACAGGCATGAGTCCATATGACCTGCTGGCCAGAAAGCTCGTCACTGAGCTTGATGCTGTCGTTCTCTCTGTAGAGTAAGTGCTTTGCTGTTGTTTTAGGGAATGTAAACCCAACAAAATGCAGAAAACCTCCATATGAAAATTATAAATGGAGCTCGTATTATGCTACTTTTTAAAAATGTATTTATTTGACCCTGTTATCTCTATTTTTTTAAAAGAGGAGAATACATGGGGCTGGATTAAAATAATCGTCACCAAATGTAGCGTTGATTAAAAATACCATTTTGATGAAAAAACTCAGCAGTAATGAAGCCAAAACTGTACAACAAATGAATGTTGCATTCAAGATAAGACCTTTACTTGTAAATACATTTTACCATAACTCCACAAGTGGCATAGCTTTTACTTTAACCCTTTTAAAATTCTGTGAAAACAAAATAAATCTCATGTTAAGCACCTTTTGCTTTCCAATTATTAATCTGTTGATCCAAAACACAGTCAACAGATTAGCTCTACACCGTATTTAATGTTCAGTCCAGCAGAAACGGCTGATCTTCTCACATGTTGATATGTGAAATATGTTTTAGCTGCTGATGGATCCTTTATAAACGATCAAGCGTTCACTAAAGTAATGCTCTTATTGTACTTTGAATTATCCATAGAATAATTGATTACCAAAAATAATTGTTAGTTGCATCCCTAAACATATGGCAAACAGGAACTTTTGGGGGTTTTGTCTCTCACTCTTACGTTCACTACTTTTGATTCGAAAAAATAAAACTTTTTTTTTCTTAATATAGCTGCTGTGCTACTTATGTGGATTTCTTTGAAAATTTGTGTGAGATTTCCTCTGCGTATTTGTTGTTGTCTTCATCTCTGCTCCCTAATAGACTTTCTATTGTCATTTGCTCATATTCTTAGATATACTTAATAATTCAGTGACTGCAAGGTTACAATAATTACACAATTGCTAAAGTTAAAATTTTCTTAAGTACAATTCCATCAGTACTAACAGTAATAGGTAAAGTAGCATCATCATTAAGGAGAAATGCATTACTTTCTTTAGAATAGCGAACATAAAAGTTAGACTGAAGCAGATTTTTACAATCTTAACTCCAATCTTAAAAGTATCGTCATCTTTGCTTGTAAACATTACTTTCTGAAACTTAAAATCACTGTGATGTTTCCATGTTATTGGCACAGAAGACATATGAAAGTAAGAGGTGTGTTTGTTTTAAGTCTTCTCCCTTCTTGACATCAGCTTAAGGATCCAAACTCATTGGATACTCAAAGAGAAATACTTATATGCTTTACCTAAAATATTAGCAAGTTATATCCTTTTAACAGAATATCACTTCAAAAATTCAGAGATATTCTATTGATGAAATATTATTTGTGACATTTTATGTACTAAAATAGAGTATTGTAACTTTATTAAAGAAATGTTTAGTGGTTAGCTCTGTGCTCTGAACTTCACAGAATACTTACAGCATATTCTGAAGACTTTCTTCACATATCCATCAATAACTTCTGTTTACCTCTATTACTGAACAGTTATACAAACAAGCTCATTCTAGTTTTACTTTTTCATTTAACATACCACTCATTTAAAAAAAAAAAACTTTCACCCCAATGTGAAAAAAAACAACTCTTGCACAGTGACGTATTTGCTTGTCTTTGTCATCTTTAACTCTGAAATTTGATCGTGTTTATGTTTCCAGAATTAAAGTTTTGTCTGTGAGCCTGACCTCCAAAGTCTTTGTTTTTACTGCAGGAATAATCTGTGAACTCTTATCTGCTTCAGGTACCGCCTCGCCCCTGCTCACCACTTCCCCGTCCCGTATGAGGACGTGCACCGTGTGGTCAAATACTTCCTCCAGAAGGGGGTGCTAGCCCAGTACTCTGTGGACCCGGGGCGTGTTGCTGTGTCAGGGGACAGTGCTGGGGGGAACCTTGCAGCAGCAGTCTCTCAGCAGGTACAGAGTCTGTTTTTGAGACTCAGAGTAGGCTTAGATTGGGTTTCTCTTTTCATTTGAGGGCAGAAGAAAATGTGGATTTAGCAGAAATGTGTAGAATTTTCCACAGCTAAATGTCACTCATTGAATTTTTGGAATGTCAGTAAAGAAATAGACATACTTCTGAACAATGTTTAATGCCAAAGAATACATTTTGGTACGACCTTGACTGGTCAAGAAATGTTTATAGTTGTTTTAAGCTGCTTCAAAAATGCAATTGATGTGACAAATCAATCAAATGAATGGTCACAAGACAGTTAATCTATCAAATAATCACTTGAAGGAGGATTCAGGATTTCCTGTATTACATTAAGTGGATGCAAAAGAAAATTTCAGTATATTATTACAAATTCTAATCAAGACAAATAATCTGTACTGGTAACAATGATTATTAGCTCTACCAATGACAACTAATCACTTGCATTTCCACAAACTACGTCTATTATAATCAACTCACATGAGCTCAAATGAACAAATAAACACACAACAAGCAAATACTCATTTAGATAATCAATCCACAATTCTTATGGCAGTGAATTGAAGATTCAAAATTTGACCTAAACAATTTAAGAGGTGTTTTTTTGTCTCTCTCAGAAACTCAAAGGAAGAGATCAAAAAGTTCTAAAAACTGACTAGGGTAGGTGTGTTTCTTTTTGTTTGTTAGGTAGACAGGATCTGCTCCAAAAATATGGTTCTGTTTCCAAATTGTCACTCTAAGACTGGCAGGTGGTTCGGGTGTCTTGTACTGGGTTTGGATGTCTGGAGGTTCCTCTGATACTCTTTTTAGATGTCACAAAGACATTTTTAAATTCAAAACGTGTCAACAAACTATGACCTTAGCTTAGACCAGTCTTTCTCAAATGATGGTCCCCTGACCACTTGTAGTCCACTGGCGCCCTCCAGGCAGTCCGTGAGGTACCGCATGTAAACAAACGTTTATTTGCTGTGACTTGAACTCAAAGTATGATGCTACAGTTAGCTGACCAGTTAGCTGTGTTTAAAAAATAACAATGGATAAATGGCCGGGTCACTAAAAAGAAAGCCCAAAGATACTGGTGGAAAGTTTCTCAGGGTGAGTTGCAGAACATTTGCTTTTCAACACTGTTACAATACATAGCAAGCCACAGGCACGAATATGTAGACTGTGATGAATGCGATAAGCCGGTGGTGAAAAAAGCTGCACCCCACACTGACTAACTGCATCTTAACACCTAAAATAAAAATATTTATGTTGGGCTATCTGTTTGATTTTGCCAACGCAACCCAAGTCTAGATTTCCTTTATTGTTCTTCTGAATTACAAATAGCCCTAAAACGCTGTGAGTGCACACACTTGTAGTACTGAACTTTTGTTTTTATTTCTGTGTTTTATATCAATGGAAACTTTACAATCCATACTTTCAGAATCTGTGAACTACTCGAAACGCCCTGAGCAAGTTTGTTCAAAGTTTGATTTTGATCTGTGAAATTTACAAAACAGCGCCACACTTCACAGAAGGAGGAACAAAGACAGTGAGTTAAGAGACTAATGTTTTCATTTCAGGTTGTATATAATAAGATGTTGCATTTCAAGTTATTCCTTTGGTGTTTGTTAAACGGGGTGAGTGGTCCTCGGCCTGAAAAAGTTTGAGAAACACTGCACTACATAAGGCCTTAGCCTTATGTAATAACTGCGTCAGGACTGCAGCTGTTTTACCCTATTTATGTCAAACTCGACATAATTTCTTTAAATAAAGACAGCATTAACATTCATAGTCTGAAACATTTCCAAGAAATTTTACAGTGTTAATATTTAATACTAAAAAAAAGTTCTATTTTTGAGTTAAGGAATTAGTAAAAGTGAATTTTTCAAACTTTACACCAGTCTAAAAGAGCTTGTATCAAGCAGTGGAAGCTGACAGAGCCTCTCAGCAATAATCCAACTTTGGCTGGTTGGGGCAGTGCTGCATTTTCTGCTGATTGAAAATAGAAATGGAGAATACCTCACTGCACAAAACAAACAATGCTCTCATGATGGGGAGAAGTAGCATTTATGGTTTTGAGGCACGCATGGGCAATTTGATCAACAATTAAGCCATTTTTATCTGATATGGGACAAAGCAATCTTGTTTCATAAAAGATAATTACATAATAAAAACAAAAAGGAAATTTGCTTTAACTTAATAGCATTTGGTTACTGAAAAGAGGACATGCGAATGTTTATTTCCATTAGAGAGAGTTCATCACACAGGAGGCTCAGGAGAAAACTTTAGGCTCTGCAATGTACAACAGGCGCATGAACAGACAGAACCACGGGTCAAGAATAATCCTTGTGCATGCAGGGAGTTCTGCAGATAATCTCCTTGGAATTTAATTTTGTAATAGTGATCTGGGTTGAGGTTTGGGTGACTTCTCAAGTCATTTCCTTCGGCTTTAATAAAGTTACAACAAATCGCAAACACTGCACGACGAGCACCGTCTTCGTTTGAAAGTGTGCGTCGCAAAACCTTGGCTAAGAACACGATTTCAAACGGAGTCGTGATGCAACGATGTGTGCGTCTGCGTTTGTCAGTGAAGGTGAAGTGAGCCGTCCTGTCAAGCATTCTCTGAGATCCAAAGCATTGTGTGTAGGAAATGACCTGCAGAGCTGAGATGACGCCCGTATATTTTCGGCTCAGTGTAGTGCATCACCATCAGCAGTTACTCATCTATGATGATAAAGAGGGAGGGAGGTGTTGAGAATCCAACAATGATGACTTGGATAAAGCAAGTGAAACAAATGCTAATCCTGTAACGTAATAGTGGCCAATAACTTAATACCGGCCAATAAAGTAATGCTTTTGGTCATCTTAAATGTAACAAAGCCAATAAAGTAGTGATGATGATACGTCATTACTTAGAAATCTTTGGAAGCTGAAGCTGAAATAATATTTTATTTGAATAACACATAATTGAGAGTGTATTTCTTAGAACCCAAAATTTTTTTGGGCATTTCTGTGCAGTTTGGTAGTCGTACGCATTCTTGAAGGATCCATGTCAACCTTCTAAGTCTTCCTTGGCGAGAACAGCTGTCTCCTTATTCCAGCGGCGTGAAGGGTCTATATTGGTTTGTTTGCTGATAACAAGCTTGTGTCTGTTCCCATGCAGCTGAGGGAACAAAAGCATAGAGGAGGAAGCAGCACAATTATTCTTCCTAGCAAAGGTACAAAAGTACAGCTTGCATTGCAACAGATTTGCTTGTAATAGCTTAATAACATTAGGGAGCATTTTCTGAAATTCAGTTAATCTGTTCATAACTTGGTTTTGTGACCTTAGCTGTTTGGATCTCCTAGTGTAGCGGTTCTCAACGTGGGCGGTACCGCCCCCCAGGGGGCGTTCAGAGGACGGCAGGGGGCGCTGGCGGACATTTTTACAAAAGGGGGGCGCTGGGACGCCTTTGGGGGGTGTTTGGTCGAAGGTAAACTTTACACCTTAAATGCACAACAATACCAATTTAGACTTTGAGCAACTTGGTAAAACTGTGTTGTGTAACATTAAATCATGCTTGGCTGCAACTGTATTGATGGCAGCTCTTCTAGTCAGTGTTTGTAGCTTCTGTTAGCTTCTTGGCGCAGCTCCTCTCCTGCTACTGTTAGCTAAAATCACGATACCCTCACTGTGTTTCCCTCTGAAAAATGAACCCATTTAAATAAAAGAAATCCCTCCATGGTGATACCTCGATAGAGAGCGTTCATTTTATAGCTTTAACACCGGAGCTGTAAGTGGTCCATTATAAAACGGAGGTGATAGAACAACACAGAGCTTTTAAATTTCAATAATCAGAATGCAGAAATGCCTTTTCCCCATGGATACGCTTCCTGACCGCGAAGCACCATTTGCGGTAAAAAAAAAAAAAAAAAAAAAGATGCGCACATTGCGCAAAACGGAGCGACGAACTAGATGTGAATTCTGGCATAAAAACAGAGAAACCGACGCTGAACAATGAAAAGATCAACACATGATGTGAAACACATGATCATTACACGGAGCAGCAGGTGATGAGTTCAGCGTCATTATCATTTATTGACGCTGATGGTGAGCGTCAATAAACGATAAAATAAATCTAGCAACAGGAAATAAACTAAAGTGGACATAGCAATAAACCAAGAGAGGATAAAACTAATCAAATTAAACTAAATGGAAATGAATGAAGAACAAAATGCAAGAATAAACTAAGATTATTTTTCATGTCAGTGTTAATGTCATGAGGCTGATGACTCCATGACACTTTCAATTTGACTCATTAGGATTTGATTAAGAACCAGATTTGTTCTTTGTAATTTCTGTCCAGTAAAACTATTAATCTATAATCAATAGACATGTCTATATAAAGATATAATCCATGTTTCTGTCTCATATTTGTATTCCATTAAAAGGATCTGGAACTTTTGTTTTTCCTCTGAAAGCTCTGGTTTGGACAATAAATGCCATGTGGTTGAAGTTTTATGGATGATGCTGTGATGCCCCATTATCCTGAAGGCAGCACAGAGCTGCACCACCAGAAACTGACAAACACTGAAGAGAAGAAGATTTATGATTAATGTAGTTAAAGTTCTATCCATGTTTGAATGTTGCAGAGCTCAGTCGTTATGCAAGTAGTTCAAAGTTTAAATTGACATGTTGTACATTTTTTATCTGGTCATTTTGTGGAACATTTAACAACTAGAAAATGGCACAAAATAAAAAAATTCCACTCTGATTGGCTGCTGTTAGGCCTACATATTTTAACTTGAATGTTCATTGCATTTTTCGTAGACACCGGTATTATTTTTATATTATTACATGTATTATTTTTGATGATAAATACAGAAACAAACAAAAAATCAAAACATCTACAATAGTGATAGTAATATTAATGATAAAATAATGGTCAGTGCAACATAGCCTGCAAATTCTTTGGTGGGGCGCGGTGAGGGACCTGGATAAGGGCTAGAGGGGCGCTGGGCCACAAAAGGTTGAGAAACACTGTGATAGTGGAATCTGCCAGAGCACAGGAAGAGGTCAGAGGTCATGTGACCTGCTTCTGTTTGCTCAGTGTCATCTGGTCGATAATATAATTCGATTTAACTCGCAAATTATTGTTATTGGGCCAAAAAACTAAATTACATTATTGAGAAATAACTACATAATTGTGTCTGGTACTTTTGTAATAACCAAATTGTTGCGTTATTGGCGCGTATTACCTGATTTGTTGCCACGCGTGCATTTTTATTTATTTATTAATCATTTTACTGGTTCCTTGGATCCAATCCTTCATGAATGCTGTTTAAGGGGCGGCACCTCAATTAAATTTGCCCGTGTCCACAGTCAGGAACATCACGTTACAAACAAAGTGAGAAATTTTCAAAGTGAGCCTGTATTAGATGACACCAAAACATTCTCCTCACTAGTACATCTCAAAACATTTGAATGTAGGATGCTTTTTGAACTTGCTTATTGTGAATGTTACATGTAGACAAGATTTGTTTTCTAAGTCAAAGGTGAATGTCTTAAGTAAAAAGACTCATGAAAAAGATACGGAATGAACAAGGAAACTGAGCTGCAGCTTTAGAAAACCTTAAGGAAAAAAAATTCCCCAGGTTTTTTCTTTCTTTTTTTAAGACTAAGAAAGAGGGGCTTATGTAAAGCAAAACATAAAGAAATGAGAAGAGGCTCGTGATTTTTGTGCAGTTCTGTTATCTGGCTCAGTATCACAGTGAGAGATCTACAGCTGTGTCTTTGTAGCATCCTCAGACAACATGATGCTCCTACAAAGAACGGTTTTGTCTGCACATCCATTTACTTCTTATATGTTTGTCTTTCAGACAGAAGACATTCTTGGAAAAATCTTTCAATGAGGAGTATTGACTGGGGCTTTGTAGACTGGTGCACTCGCAAATATGTATTCATTTTTACCTGGAAGTTGAGACGTTTGGGGGTGCGAGTAGCTAATAGCTCGTTCCGTTGTCATTTAAAAGCTTGTTTCACCAAGCCGGGAGATGACGAATCAGCACATGTCTTCTCCAGAAAACAAACTGAATAGAAAATAATATTTGTACCGACTGCTTTGTAGGAGAGCTGAGCAAAAAGAGTCTGTGGCTCAGTAAGTAGAGTCATTGTTTTGTAAGGGAAAAGGTTACAGGGTCGACTAATGTTCCCTCCCGTCACGTGTTGATGTGCCCACAGGCAAAGCACTGAACTCCTGGTTGTACAACTTGAAAAGTACTATACAAATAATTCAGTTAATTTACAGACAACCCTATAGCTATAAAACTGAAACCATTGAGAGCTTAGAAAAATTTAGCAAAGATAACCAAAAGTAAGTCATTGTCAAAGTGGAAGAAAAATTATAGATGTTTTTAATTTCATGCTCTTAACTTGTTGTGCATCTTCATTGCTTCAGACAAAGGAAGGAAAAAGTCTGAAGTTAACCGTTCGACCATGCTGGGGTTAATGGAGAATTTAAGAGAGGTGTAACCATCAGTTGTGATGGTAATCAGAGACAGAGATACTTAAAAAAACAGATTTGTTTCTCAATGATTGCTTAACACCAAAATTAACTTTCTGTGCATCAGTGTAAAGACTGATGCTCATATTATATACAGTCGAGCCCAGAAATATTGATTTTGTTGAATTGTCCTTAACTTGTACATCACTACCATGGCAGAAAAAGATAAATGTTTTTTTTTCTCTTTTTTTTATAAGCCGTGAGTGTCACATATGAGGGCTTCTTCAGAAACCTGCTGTTTTCATCTTATGTCACTGAGTAATGCCCGATCTTTTTATCGACACAGTCTGATTTATTTATGTCTGCTCCACAGCTGCAGAAAGAGTCTGGGCAGCAGATCAAGCTGAGGGCTCAGGCGCTCCTTTACCCCGTGCTGCAGGCGTTGGACCTGAAGACGCCTTCGTATCAGCAGAACAAAGACATGCCGATCCTGCCACGCACGCTCATGGTGCGCTTCTGGAGCGAGTATTTTACAAGCAACAAAGCCCTCTTCAGAGCCATGATGGCTAACTCGCACAACAGCCCCGAGTCGTCCAGGTTGCTGAAGTTCGTCAACTGGAGCGCCTTTCTGCCGGAGGCTTATCACAAGGAGTACAACTACAGCGCTCCGGCCGTGGCGCAGGGAACCGAAGGGGAGGCGGCCGGGATGGACGGGCCATCCCAGTCGTTCGCCGACCCCAGGGCGTCGCCCCTGCTGGTCCCGGACGCAGACCTGCACTCTCTGCCCAAGGCGTACATTCTGACGTGCGAGTACGACGTCCTCAGAGATGACGGGATCATGTACGCCACACGGCTCCGGGCGGCTGGCGTTGAGGTGACGCACCAGCACTACGACACGGGATTCCACGGAGCGCTGATGTTTACTGTGTGGCCGACTGACTTTCTCATTGCACGTCGCATGACAGACAACTACGTTAAATGGCTCAAGGATAATTTGTAAAAACAACAGAAAAGATTGACTGTATAAGTGGGTATTCCAGTTTTCCACACAATGCACTAATGTTTAGTTGGATCTTTTTTTCATGTCGTTTTTAACTTTTGGTGGTGTACTTCTTTGGTCATGCTGTTTTTGTTTAAATATGCTAACTCCATCTGTTTTCTTCTAATGGATTTTGCCTAATTTTGAAACGGTAGTGAACATGTTTTTTTCATTTTAAGGTGACGAGAGAAATCTGTCACCTGTATCATCATATGATTGCGCTAGCTGCAAACGTAGTGCTTATGTAAAATAAAACTGTGGCTATCATATTAGTTTGATGGACAGGTTATTTTTTTTACTCTGAACAGAGCTCCTTTTTATTGCTTCCCACCACATGATCTTCCATCAGATCTCATATTTATTGTATCAATATTAGTCTTAATAGTCAGTAATGCATACCTCTGGAAGTAAAACTGTCCCTGCAGAGATTTGAAGAATTCATTATAAATCTTTGCAAGCAGGAGAGGATTTTTGCAGATGCTTTTTTGGCCAAAGTTAACATTTATCACAGTATGTACCGCATTCCAAAGACTTAAGTATGTGCAAATGAGTTCAACTACTTGTAACTTGTAACTCGTTGACTTAGTCTAGTTTCTGATTTCAAAGATTGGTATAATTGAATTATGTTGAAAAGTTTTTTTGGCGGCGGAGTGAGGAGAACAAGAACAACAACAAAAAGATTAATTTGACAAACATTAAATATTTAAATTTTCACTTCCTGCAAGTAACCAATGTTAAATGTTTTGGTTCTCTTGTAATATGAGGTCAGTGAATGTTGATGTTCCATATTCCATCTATTAGTAAAAAAAAAAATGTATCAAACCATTTTTAATCTTTGAGAAAGCGAAGATGAGATTGGTGCAACGATGGGGCAAAATGAGGGATTGATGTAATGAAGGAATGTGGTAAGGATTGATCATAAAGCCTTAATCTTTAGAGAGCATCCCAATTTAAAAAGCAGAACTCATAATAGGTACCATCAATATGTGGAGCATATATAACTCTGCTCACCCCATTCAAAAAACCCCGTTCTGTTGAAAGAAGTTAATAGGAAGTGAAGCTCTAGCTTACGACTCAAGTTTCAGGCAGAAGATTTTAAGGTTGTATATTTATTACCATATATGGTATTCATATTATTATTCCAAAAGGACGTTTTTGCTGACTAAAGCCCAGTCATTGCAAGCACTGAATATAACTCGTTTGTATTTCAGGACAGTTGCAGTTATTTAATTTAATATATGAAATGAATGAACAAGTGACAGCTTGAGAATTATATTTTTATTAACGTTATTAATGACAAAATGTCAACACTATCTACCTTCTGCTACTAATAATGTAACTTTCCACATATGCCAGGCGTCGTGTTTTTTCATCAACACATTTACATTCTCGGATGTAAAAATGAGTTTTACGTTATGTTTTTACAATTGAAAAATTTGTGAGCCTCGTGCAAGTTTAATGTAAAATGACAATAAAATCACTTCACTGCTTAAAAAATTGTTTGTTTTGGGTTTTTTTGTCTGATGTACGTTTCATTAACAAAGCATGCTGCACCTGAACAGCAGGAATAGATAGAATATTTGATGTTACTTTAAGCCTTTTACAGATATATTAAATAGAAAGTTCAGAGATGTCAAATGTTGTGATTCAATGAAACACTGACTGCTCCAGGGGTGCAGAGTACAAAGACGTACACATTTATACACACATTTTTTTCATCTTAACCTGAATTTATTCCCATGAAACATAAAGGGATGTTTGTTGTGTTTGTGCTTTTGAAATGTGCCTCATGACTGGTCCTCTGATCCCGACCCCACTAAGGGACACGGAAAAGAAAATGGGTGGATAGATGGATGGACTGGTCCTCTGTTTCTGAATTCAAGTGGCAATGTTGGACTAATAACCATATTATAAGAGGCACTGCAAAGGAATGGTTCCAAATGAAGTAACCTCTCAGGGATTTTGCATAATTTTTTTGTTTAAGAAATTGGTTCATGCAGAATTCTGTAAATACAAATTAAACTGATGGAGACCAACAGAGTACTTCTATCAAAGCCTGAATGGAGATTATATGTGAAGTAATGAAAGTTAACATTACTTCTATCTGTAAAACAGCTGGCTTCACAAGGCAACATAGCTGAATATAAAGTAATATGCACGTATATTTCCTATTTGTCCTCAGATATTTTTCCATTAGTTTATCCTTTCTGATCGCTCATAATGTAACTCTTGTGCTTTTCGTCATGTGCTCCAAAAACATCAGATCAGACATTTTCTATTTGCTTTTTTTTCTTTCCAGTTGTTGGTTCCATTTGAGATTCCTATCTAAATACAATGATGGATCATAGTATGACTTGTCCTAATAAAATCAAAGCATAAAGTCTTGTTCATTTTGTTAAAGCTATGTAACATCTTTACAATAATACATTTAGCTCTCTAGCAATCAACAAAGGTCAAAATCTCAGTGACAAACAATAGCTCCTATAGCTCACATAGATATTTTTCTTTTACTTCACCAGTAGTGGAAAAAGATTTAGTTTTAATATCAACATGGAAAGCAAATGGCATGATGGGGCACATAATATTTGATCTGATTTTAAGTTGAAATTTAGCACTTGTTGCACTGAGAAAAACATTAACAATAAGAATAAAGACTAGGAGCCACTTAAGGAGTCAGCGGGCAATTTCAAGACATCAAATTACAGTCAAGTTTCTTTCGAGTTATGTTGAAAGAAATTATTCACAATTTTCATGACACCTGAAGGGGACCACATGACTGTTAACCAAGCTTTAATGAAAATGTATGTTTCTTCTATTGAAATAGCATGTTTTTTTATTTATTCAAGGGTTCAAATGCGTCACTGAAAGTTCCAAAGACTGACTCAGGCGTACAAAATCCACGTGGCAGTCGACCTTATTGGACCAGAAGAAGTTAACAGTCAAGTTGAGTTCATGCCCAAACATATGTGTGTGTGTGTGTGTGTGTGTGTGTGTGTGTGTGTGTGTGTATGTGTGTGTGTGTGTGTGTGTTTTTAAAAATGTACCCAATAAATCTACCACTTAAACACCTTGACACACTTTCTGACCTGGATGTGAACAGCCTACTGCTCCGGGGTGTGGTGTAAGCACATTGTCTTATTCTTAATTTGAGTCTATTTCTATGAGAAACCAGGGTGTTGTTGTGCCGCCATTGCACCTGATTGCTGATGCTCTGTCTCCAAATCCAAGTCTGCTACAACTTATACAGCTAAACCTGATTGCAACCCATTTGGTACGTTATGAGTGATTTCTCTATTCCCCTCAACACATGTGGGAGCCTTTCTGTCAACAACCTTCAGAAACACAAACACTAAGAATGCCCACATGGACAACTGTAAAGTTGATCATTTTATAGATTGCCATCATAATTCCACTGTGAATAAGTGGCATTTTATTAAAAAAACAAGGAAAACAAACAGTAAAGTGAACAAAGTTACTGACAAAACACACGGTTTTCTGATCGGCGTAGCCGCTGACCGAACAGATAAGGCACCAGGATTAATCCTGGCTCTTAGTCTGGTCTGGAGCAGGCAAGCTGCGCAGGATAAATCTCCATGGTAACTCATGTCCGACTGCTTTTGTGAAACCGAGTGGAGGCTCAATTCAGCTAGGATATCTGGAAAATCCCGGTTTTGTGAAACAGCCATGTGCTGACCTGAGCGGCGTCTACACAAAATAAATATCATGGCAACATTTGAGGATGGTAACTAATGAAACTACACATCCTCATGCTGTTACCTTAAGATGATCTCTTGTCTTTTAGCATTTGAATCAGTCTTGTTTGTTCAAAGCTGCAAATCTGCCTAGTTCTGCAAAGGGGTCCGACTCGTTAGTTGGAATTTATAAAGTCAGCTTTTCAAGACGTGAATAGCTCTGTACGTGACTGTGTCCTACAACCCCAGATAGCGTCTTGGAGACGAGCGAACGCTACAAATAGTCTTCTGCGAAAAATGGAAAGACAGGATGTAGCAAAAATAAATGAGCCGAATAAAGTAATGTGGGTTAAGTGTCACACCAAACACCTTCACTCCTCAAAATACAGTAAATTCAGAACCAAAAAAGAAATGATGAGATCACTAAACCAAACAAATGCTTCCTCTGAATAAAAAGCAGCAATTTATAAGGTCTCCGCTACTCAGAAGGAGCACAGAAAAAAAAAACACCTTCCTTCTCAATGGAGGGTAGCTGAGGGTACTTTGGTTAAGCAACATGTGCTGCAGCAGCAGCAGCCACCAGTTCCACTGGATGTCAGTCTTTGACTATTTTGAACACATGACTACCTGCTTCCATCTAATCCACTCCATTTTAGCTCTGGTTGTGTTGTAGGATTGCTGTCGGCTACTGGTAGCAGGTTTTCTTCACTCAACCAGTTTCCACGTTACAGCGGAAGAAAAGCCTCAACAACAAAACACCATGTTGCCGTCACCACAGGTCAGGAGAGGAATGGATTCATCACTGATAGGAGCTGCTAGATTTCTGCCACACATTTTACACACAGCTAAAAAAATATCAGTTTTGATCTAATAATGACCTTTCATTTCTTTCTCTAAAGCGTTTTTTTTCTCTTTTCCTTTTTTAACACTATTACTGCCGATACGTCCGTTTCTTGGGTTACTTCTTACTTTTTTTTGAGTGGAGTTTTTAAATACTCTAACCACTTCTGCTTATGTCCATTAAAAATATCTGCTATCTTGACAAGATGATTTGTTAGATAAAAGAAATAAACTAAAAAAAAAAACAAATAAATGGATGAATACATGTTTAGTCTTGACTCAACTTATCTGGTAATATCATTACGTAATATAATATTACTTAGCACTTATTATACTTACCTGGTATATTGTATTTTTAGATATTGTATCCCCCTAGCGATTTACCAATTAAGTCATCCTCTTGATTCAACAAATGTCAGTGGCAACGGATTTATAACACGTCTTCTTTTAATTGTGTGGTGATAAAAATATTACATTTTATCTTAAAAATCAAAAGCCCTTAGTTTTTTTCCACAAATCCAATGTTTACAACCAGATGACAACAAACTGCCATTGTGTTTTAGCTTACAAAAATAATAATAATTTGAAAATGCATATGTTATATACAAATATACAAATTCTCTTGGAAATCATCCTGCCTGCTTTATCTATGTACAAAAATAAAGGATTATTCAGTGTCAAAGGTCACCAGACATAAGTAACGTTAAACACGTTAGACTCTAAACGTGCAAACAAAGTATGAAAATCATCATGCTTTTTGCACTTAGCTAAAATGTTGGCAGCCACATAATTTGCATTTTAAGAAATAAGAAGTGGTAAGAGTCTGACATCTCGAGAATCGTCTGTTTGCAACACTGTGGTTTGTTTGCATGCGACGACTCAAGACTCCTGTGGTAAACACGGTCGGGCTGGTTCTCGCCTCAGCCTGGTTTTGCTGTTCATGTTTCGGATTTTGGACATCAGAAGCTCCCTGAACTTGTCTCCCATGAGAAAGTAGAAGACCGGGTTAATGACGCTGTGCAAAAACGCCAGCGGTCGCGTCAAGACGTACATGGCTTTGATGTAATCCAGGGAAGATCTGTCGACATGGGCCCAAGACTGCTGAGATGCGATTCTGATGTTTCTAAGAACGTGGTACGGAGTGTAGAGGATGAAGAACATGACCGTGGCCGAAGCAACAACTCTGAGAGGCCTCTTGTAGGACGTCCTGTGCTGTACGGCTCGCTCCTGCATTTGGAGGAGGTGGGAGATTTGCTGGTAAAAGGCACAAAGTGCGAGCAGAGGGAGAATGTAGCCGGTTACTGTCAACCCCACGCTGTAGCCCAGTGTGTTAATATCTCCTTTAAGGCTGGCGAAATCCTCGCAGCTGCTCCAGTTCTTATTCTGCAGGTCCTGCACCAGCAGGGTTATCAACGGACAGACTTCCACGTTCACGACCAGCCAGGTCAGGGCCGTGACGGCCAGCGCCGCTCTCGGCCTCAGCAGGCGGTGGTTTCGCATCGGGTACTTTATGAGCAGGAAGCGATCCATGCTGATCCAGACCATGAAGAGGATGGAGGAGTAAAGGTTGACGTGCAGGACGTAGCGGTTTATGACGCAGAGAGCCGGGACGGTGACGGCTTTCTCGTTTGAGTACAGGTAGGAGAGGTGTGGCAGAGTGCAGAGGAAGACGAGGTCGGAGATGGCCAGGCTGAAGATGTAAACGTTGCAGCTCTGCCACTCCTGCAAGCAAAACGCGTAGCCGAGCACGACGACGAGGTTGAGGGGGAAGCCGACGCAGAACTCCAGCGCGTAGAGCGGCGACAGGTAGTATCTCTCCAGCACTTCGTTTAGGTTTGTGGAGTTCAGCACCTGCCGCGGCGAAAGGGAGGAGAAACGATGGTGAGGAAGTATCAGACAGAAGAAAGGAAGCAAAGAAGGGTAAGCGGTGATTAAAGTAAAATTAATGGGCTACAAAAGGTCATTCAGGGTCACATTATTCCTGTTTAAGCAAGCGTATTATTTTCATGTGTGATGATCAGACTTACCATCGTGTGGTTCCTGCAGTTTCTGCCGGCGTGAACTGGAGTGAGACAAGGAGCCGGTGCCGCCACTATTTGTACACTGCAGAGAGTAAACAGAAAATAGTGCCTTTCATACAGCCTGACAGGGCGTCTGACTAGAAGGGCCATTACCTTTATGGTGAAGAACACACAGGAGATTGTGATTAGTTTGCATTTAAAGCGTATAAAGATTCCACAAGCAAAGTTGCTGCTTTACATCTTTCCCGCATTTAACTAGAATGGTGTTGCTCTCTTATCTGGTCTCCCATTGCAACTTCCATAGATCATCTGGTAAGGAACAGTAATTTATAGTACAGGATTAAATAAATTGAACCAACAGTGACATATTTGTGGAAATGCAACGTTATTCGCTTGAATACAGGCTTTCTATTTTACTTTGTTAAAGATAAAACATGCATTATTCTGATTTAGGTTCACAGAAACTTGAATCATAATAAGTTTCTGACTTACTTGGAAAAGTGGTTACTTGGAAAAGTAATACGCAGAATCAAGTTACAGCAGTTCTTAGATTTAAGTATGCAAGCTTCAGATGCAAATATGTTCATCTGCAGATAATCATAAATTTTATCCCCTGCCAAACAGAACTTCTGCGTGAATTTCTAAGTGTTGCTGCTCAAACTTTTACTGATTTCCAGGTCTGATTTTATCTGACTCCATGGCTACGTTTATCAGCGTTCACAGTTTTTGCTAAGTTGCTATGTTGCATTCTTTGAATCGTCCTCGACTTTTGCAATACAGTAAGTGCATTTCTTATACAAAGAGCAAAACACCGCAGTCTCTCTGAGCATGTCATTGTTCAGAGAGACTGTCGAATAAGTTAAATTGATTTGTCATGTCGTCAATGCAGAAACATAATAGGATGTTCTGTGACTATGACTGACGTTTTGATGATAGGTTTTGTAAATTGTAACGGTGGAAGATCAATGCCGAGAGACTGAACAAGATTCACTTTTTCACTTTCACTGTAATTGGTCGACAGTCTGTGCCGTTGTGAGACAGAAAGAAAAAGACAAAACAAAACAGACAAAAGGACAATACAGAAGAAATGGAAACAGGACAATCTCCTTATGGAAAACTGTACATGTAGTGCTGCAGGAATTACAGTGCAGTCTTCCTGTTCCTGTTTGGGTGGCAAACCATTGCCTGATGATATTGGAGTGACAGAAACTGACAGCAGCAGATCACATTTCACTCTCTATTCTCAAATTCCTTGATTAAGTGTGGCCTTTGACACGGTTTCTCACATCGTTACCCTCCGTTAGTATCACTAGCATCCCAATAAACTTGGTTCAAATCATATTTCTAAGGCTGCACTCACTTCATCCAACTCAAGTTGTTCAGACGTCAACCTTCCACCGTCACCCCTGGTGTTCCCCACGGCTCAATACTGGGAGCCCCTCTTCTTCATCATCACTTACATCCTCCCCCTTGTCATGATTTGGGTTTAAAGGAGGACCCGAGTGCAGAGAGCTGAGGGGAAATACTTTCTTTATGAATTTGCAAAACTGAACTCAACAGGCAACCAGTTCAGTTCAGACAGAGGGAGGGATGTCAATAGAGAGAAGCGTCATAACAGAACGGGAGGTGGACACACAGAGCAGGGAGCAGGCATGACAAAGGAACTAATTAGGGAAACTGACTGCAGCTGGGAAGGGAGTGAGTCAGGTTTGATGAGGTAAACAACTAGCAGCCAGGGAAGGGGGAGTGAATGGCAGACTGTATGAAACACGAACGACACCAGAGAGAAGCCCAAAAACAAATGCTAGCAAGATAAATTCAACATCTAAAGTAAGAATCTAAACTAACAGAAGGGACGAACAAGAATGAGAAGATCATATGAACGGCGAATAAATTCAAACTTGCTGAACTAATTGAGGGAATAAACTGGGACTAGGAGAAATAAGTAAAACAAAATTGATACAAGACAAACAACAAAAGCAAAGAGTCCGAACAACCAGGGATGTGACACCCCTACCAAGTCCCCATCTGAACTAAAATCCTAGTTCACCTCAAAACTCTCTCAAACGGTAAAAATTAAATTCTCCTCACTGTCAACTTTTATAAAAATGTTAAAACTGCCATGATGCTCTGACAGCACAATGTGAGACAGATAATATTAGAAAAAAAACCCATCTTTTGTTCCCTTCTTTAAATCCAGACTCAAAGCTCACCTGTTCAGGTCAACATACTCTGGGATTACATTGTTCGTTTTTACTCTCTGTCTTCTACTGTTAATCAGGTTTTCTGAAAAGCGCCTATAAATAAAATGTATTTATATATAGGGAGTTTTTACACACACACACACACACACACACACACACACACACACACACACACACACACACACACACACACACACACACACA
>CAEGAF010014141.1:0-21706 GCA_903067075.1 Micropoecilia bifurca
TTTGTTTAGTTTTCTTCTTGGAAAAGTTATCAAAAACAAGTTTTTGTCTAAATTAAGGTGAATTCATGGTTCCTTTTTCCACATAACAGTAGTGTTTATGATAAAAAATAAATAAATAATAATTATGTGATCGGTATCGGGGATCGGAATCGGCGATCGGCTCTCAGGGGTGATCGGTATCGGGATCGGCAGGAAAAAACCTGATCGGCACATCCCTAATATATATATAAAATCGTCAACTAATTTAGTACTTGATTAACCATTAACTAGATTTTTGACTTAAAAAATGTTGTTTTCTGAAAGAACAACACAGTCAGAGCAGTAATTAAACCAAAACTAAACAAAAAATGTATACATTTTTCGTTTAGTTTTGGTTAAAGATGAAAGATGAAAGAATATTCTTTGTCTGTAAATATGCTCTACCCATAACTCCTCGAGTCGCATAGATTTAGCTTCAAATTCAGTAAGATAAAAATAAAGTAAAGAAATATCCTATTAAGCACCTTTTGCTAGTCTTTTTATAAGAGTCTAGTCTACATGTAAAACAAAAACTGTATGAAGATTGAGAAAAGTCAGGCAGAATATTGGTGAATATAGTCAAAGATGCTTGTTTTTTTTTTAGCTGTAGATGTTTTCTTTGCTACAAATAATAAAGCAAACATTAAGAAAATGCTGCTATTGCATTTCAGGCAATAAAATGTTTATTTTTTTCTGAAAGGAGATGAACTATTTATTTTGATACTTTAATGTTTCTAATATTTTAAAAAAGGCCTAAGCTGTCAAGTAAAAAAATGTGCCAATTGTTTGTACATCATCAGAATAACCGATGACTCAACACATTTTTAGTTGCTGCTGCAGCAGAAGCCTCTGACTCTCGTCTCAAACTCAGCCACTTGAGTTTCAAGAGGGCTTCTTAAAATATTCTTGCACAACCTTTTCAAGTGGTTTCCGTCTGGAGCCAAGGTCACGATGTGGTGAAACCTCTCACCTCTTGGTCATCTCAGCTGCCTAGCTTTGCGTCACAGGTCTTTATGTGAAGCTTTCCTAGCACCACCAGGAAAGCTGGTGGGAGGAATTATGTGGTCCACAGACCACAGTTTGAGAACCACAGACCTGAACCTTTTTTCAGTGGCCGTCAGAGGCTGAAGAGAAAAAGGAAGCAGCCTGAGCTAAAAACTCGACAAAAGGAACAGCAGGACACACGGTGAAAAAATACGCAGAAGCAGAGCTGACTGGTTATTGTAGTGTCCTCTGACTTGGTGATGTTGCAAACAAAACATCACCTGCTGTGTGATTAGGATGGGGTCTCCATGGTGACCTGAATGAGCTCCCTGTTTGCTTTTCTGTAGCATCTTTAAAGGTTGAAACTTTATAAATGGGCCTGTGTGAGATTCCCACGGTACGATCAAACATTTATGACAAAAATTGTTAATACACACAGAAACAGCAAGTTATACAACTATTATTAAGAATATAAAAGTGATATGATAACCTTGAGTATCTGTTCTTAATATAATCATAGTTTTCAAGTAAGTTTTGATCAGAACGTTAATATAAAGTAAAAGTCTTCAGACGTTGTCAGGTTAGTTAGTTGGGCCGGTCGGCTGCTTTGTAAACATGCTGCTGATGGAGCTTCCAGCTGCCAGAGGAGATGGTGACTGAATCAGTCATCATGTCACAAGTTTATGAATTTTACATAAAAAAACAGAATTAATTTAATGGCTATTGGCTATAAGCAGCAGACTCGTTCAAGATTTACAATTAGAAACTTTAGAAAGTTTATACATCAAATCTCGTGTCTTTAAACAACTATGAAATTATCTCTGAGTTAATGTACCAATGTTGTTGAAATCGGCTTTAGCCGAACGCTTTCACATATTTTAAGATTAATACATAATGTAATATCAGTTGGTTGAGTTGGTCTCCTCTGATTTGACAATGCCTTGATCCTTTATAATTCAAGCAGATCTACTTTTGTTTTTCCATCAGACAGCAGATAAGAGTTAATAATTTGAGTTGCGTAGTCGAGGCACGTTCTTTTAAGATGCATTACAAATTTCATAATTTGTTAATTTCATTTGTGTCTGACTGAGAACTCGGTGGAATGCCTGTTGAAATGATGAAGTGAAACATGTCCTGTCCTCTGTCTCGACTGACTGCATTGTCTGCTCTACAGACAATGCAATACCCATTAAGTCCTGGTTCAGCGACCCTAGTGACACAGCTCTTCTAAATTTGCTGCCTATGCTGGATGCACTAAGGTAACAAAGTTCACCTGAAAGCAGACATTTTGAACCATCCCATTTTAATTCAAGTAATACAGACAGTTGGTATTTAAGACTGGAGAATAAAAACTGAATGAAATACTTTTCACACCAGTTTCATCAGGAGCCGAATTTTAAACCATGAGAGTTAGGATGTAAAACAATATTGCAGTCTTCCTAAAGTGACAAGAGCGGCAAGGAAAGCATTATTTGAAGAAGCAGATGGTAAAGATGGTCAAATCTGTCGTTTTATTGAAAAATTGGACCAAAGATGATCATTATTGCCAGAATGTCACTAGGTGCTTATTTGAAACTTTACAATAAGTCAGAGAAGTGGGAAGATGGAGGTTCGTCTTAAAGATGGCGGCCATGAAATACAGTCAGCTGCATTGGCAGGATTTAGATGGAAGTGAAGTCTTGTGGTAGAATAGCCCTGCTTTGAAATTAAAAAGCTTTAAAATTGATGCCTTACACCCAGCATGACTATGTTTCTGCAAATGAGAATGAGTCTGGGTTTAGTCTCTCAAGGTGCAAAGCTGGTAGAGACAAACCTGCAGCTGTGTTCACCCGCAGTGAAAGGTGAACTCTTGTTTCATAAATATTATTTCCCGTGTAAATTTTAAAAAGATTTTCCTTAGATGGAGGAAGAGGAGATGTTGGAGTCGGGCTGAAGATAGTCAGAGTTAAGTCAGGTTTATTTATCACATTTCAGCAACAAGGCAGTTCAAAGTGCTATACATTATGCTATACATAATAAAAATATCATACAGTCGGCAATTATGAAACAAGCATTAAATTCTGTCAAATGCCATCATCAAGGAATCAAATATGTTGACTTACTGCTAATCAAAGATGCATTAGCATTCATAAATCCTCCAGCTAATATTTGTCAATGCATGAACAAAGCAGAGTTAATTATTTTCTCTAAAAAAAGTCAAAATTTCTCTAAGACACCCATCGTAACCTCTTGCCCCACGTCACTCCCATCTCTCTGTTTGCCGCAGGTTCACCGCTGACGTTCGATCCGTCCTCAGTCGAAACCTCCACCAGCACCGGCTCTGGTGATTGGCCGATTGGCCTCCCGATTGGGAGGCGTGTTGCTTGTCGAGCCTCTTCCTCTCTGCCGGTCTCCATCCTGCCCTCCTGTCCCTCTCTGACGACCCACCGGTCCTCCCAGACGTGTCCTGGAGGAGACGGGAGAGGCTGGGCTGAGCGCCTAACTCGGGATGAACAGTACTGGATCACCAGAACCCAAGAACTACTGGGGAGGGAGAGGGAGCCGGCTGGGTTTTTTTTGTTGTTTTTTTTCCTCCTTAAATCTTTATTATTATTTTTTTCTAAAACAAAATGGAGCCTCTCTGCCTTATAGCTCCTGATACTGACTGTATGAGTACGGAGGGGAGCTGTGTAAGTGAGTTGGAGCTTGTTAGTCCTTTTTAAACTTTTTTGGAAGACACGTGGGGATAAAGAAGCGGATCAACGAAGCAACAAAGACGATTCTACGTCATTATTTCTTCCTCTCCTCTGCCGCCATCATCACTGCATTTCAGCAGCCTCCTCATCTTACCTTCTCGGTGCAAATCAAGGGGGTAGCGTAGAAAAATAAACCCTTCATTGTGCTTTTTCTTTAGACCAACATTGTCCACAGATATTGATTCATTCATTTCTAAGCTACTATTTTCGTCTGCCCAACAAGAGTGGATTCACTGACATATTGCAATTTGGTGGAGTTTGCTTGACATAAAACATCTGCAGGCCTTTTTTTTTTTTTTTTTTTTCTTGGACAGATCTTTTCCTCCCACTTCCTGTCAGAATCATCACTCTTTGCCCCCCAAGCTCCTCATGGGACTCGGTGAAATAAGACTTGAACATCGTTAGAAAAGCAAATGGCTTGTTAATGATATGTGGACTGCCGTGCCGCTTTTCCATATCTGATTGTTTTCTGCCACCATGATATGTGATAAGAATGAATTCTCCATAAAAGATGTTTTGCTCTCTCATTTAATGCCATCCTGGATTTACCTAATAGGAAATTGCACTTAACCCCTTACGGCCCACTTTTTTTTTTTTTTTTTTTTTATTTGTTGCAGATTCTTTGCTTTACAACCTTCCCTGTTCTGTTTCCACCCCAGATTGTATGGGTTCAGCTGTAAGACCCTCCATCTTAAAAATGCCTTCTGAACAATGTCAGTTTCGTCAAAGCTCACAGCAGCTTCTTATCGGCTCTGTCTCCATGTCTGTGTTACTAATAAAACACTCGTCAGTATCGACCTGCTACATGCAGCTTCATTCCTTGATGGCTTCCTATTATATTCTCAATAATTGCTTCTGCTAAGCTGGAATTCAGTTTGGGTGAACTGCTTCCACCATGTGGCCTGAATGGAGAACTGCACTGGTGGTACTCAGACTCTTCTTTTCAGGATGGCTGAATAAGGAACAAACTTGATCTTATTTTATGTGTTTTGAATTACAGGTATGAAGTGGAAAAAACAAAATCAGCTTGGTAGTTGTGATCTAGAGTTTCAAATTAAAGTTCACAACGGTTATTTTTTTTGTTATTTCAAACTGGTTCCTAGAGTTGGGGCCTTCATTTGTAGCTCTTGCTCTCCATGATCAAGTTACACTTTAGAAATTGCAATTTAACACTTGGAAAAGAATATGATTTGGTGGAGGGTTTTTATTTTTATTGATTTTTGTTTTTCAGTGTGACAACAAACCAAAACATATCAGCAAACCCACAAAGACTGAGGATGAAGACATTTAAAGGAATTGGGTTCTAGACTTTCTTACACCGTAGTTTTAATCTGGATCCTGTGGTTTAGACCCTCCCAAAAATCATTTTACAATCATTTTTACAAATTCGATCACTAATTTTCTTTATATATATAAAAGTCTTTACAAATTTTTGAAAACTTTTTTAAAAAATTTGCAAAGAGACTTTAAATGCAACACATTTTTTTCATTTAGGACAGTTTGGTACAACATTAGGATATAATTTAGTAACTTTTGGACCTTGAATTGAATCAATTATTTATTTTAAAGAAGATTCTTTGGACTACAAATAATTGTGGCACCACTTTGTTTCTGACACTTGACTTAATGGAATATTTCATAGGGAAAAGGATATTCTCAAAGTAAAAGTTGGATTTCATAATTTGTCATTATTCCACTGCAATAAAAGTTCTTATTTTTAGACTTTATGCTTTATCAAAATTAATATATTTTTTTTGCTTCTACCTAAAAAGATGATCCCTGATGATTTGTAAATTAATCTTCACATTTTTAAGGAACAAAATAATACATCAATATATAAAATGTCTAAGTGTCAGCTAGAAACATAAGATTTTCACCCAGATATTTTAAGAGAAGGTCCAAATGTAAAATATTGGCTGGAAACAATGGAGTAGATTAAAATAAAAAAGATTAATATCCTTTATCGTCCCACAATGGGAAATTTCTGTGTAACAGCAGCAAAGTGACATGTGATGACAACAAATAGACTATAGATATAAACAATAAGGAAAAAATGTCTACCCTGTAGTTATTTTTTTTTATATATTTCGGAAGAATGTGCATTCATTAAAAATTGTACAATGTGTGATTCCAGTTTGAAGTAGATCAGCTGTTTCACTTTCAGAACCTACTGTCAAACAGGGAACTTTTTTGGTCTCTAGTTTTACCTCATTGTCAACTTTAATGATGCTTGTAACGCGGAAGTCACATGAGCATGAGGAGTCATGGAGTCGCTGCCTTGCGCAATAGGTTGGCAATATTTGGATATATCTTAGGAGGCTGGTCTTCAATAACGGCAACCTGGTTGTAGCTAAAATATGAATTTCTAGTTTAAGCGGAATTCAAGATGCAATTCTGAAATTCCAGTAACAGTCTACTATTCTAAATGCATAATGGAGGGATTTTGTTTTAAATTTATGCTCACCACAAAATTTCCATTCACTCTTTTGTTAATATACACCGTAAAACAAGCTAGCGAGCCTAAAAATGATCAGTCTGTCTCAGTGCTTTAAATATTTTTGTTGTACTACTACAACCTTAATCCGCAAATGCTATTTCTTTTTAGTGTGTTTAAGAAAAATTGAATGAGGGCACGAACATTTAAATAATGTTGCTTTTATCTAACAATTCCCAACGCATTACATAAGTAAAACCAAAAGTAAGGCTGGGTGTTTTTGACATTTCATCGCCGCTGCTGCTGCTGGGCCTCGGTCATATGACAAGGACAGATACCTGCTCACCGCCCTGCCCAGCGTCCATATGCGCGTCGGTTCACAAAAATAAAATAGTTCCTTGGAAAACTATCCCGCGAACATCTCATACCACAAAATTATGTCCAATATCAAAATACGCTGTTTAACTTGATTAACTACTGATTGTACCCGCAAGGAAACTTGTTGAGTTACACCCTAGGAACTAGACTCTTCGTCTACGTCATGTTGTTATTGTATCCCTCCGCCAGTGGCAAAAAACAGCTGTGGTGAGCTAAAGCTAGTTAGCATTGAGTGTGTTTGTGTCAGCGGTTTGAGTCGTTGTCTGAACGGGGAAACCTAGTCCATTTTAAACCAGGAGTGACCGACTTGTTGTCTGTCAACTCTTCAAACGATGAAGTTTCAGTACAAAGAGGAGCATCCATTCGAGAAGAGGCGGTCCGAGGGCGAGAAAATAAGGAAGAAGTACCCGGACAGGGTCCCAGTAAGTGGCTAACATGGTAGCTCCGTTCGTTGACAGAAGACGCGAAAGCTTTTCACAGACACACACATTTTGTGTTGTGACTGTTAGAAAACTCGAAATAAAAGTACTCAATAAACGTATAAAGTAATTCAAACGTATTTGTTGACGTGGTTGTGTCCAGTTTCAGCTGCCACGTTAGTAAACAGAGTCGTTAGCTAAAGACGACAGAGGTTATCGCAGTTAGCAGGCCAGGTTCAAGCTAGCTTCCTGGATTTCATCCTTATCTATATTGATTTAGAATTTTAGATCACGTATCACAGTGAATGCTTTTTTTTTTTAAAGATGGCTACGTTTATTTTTCAGGGTAAACATTGAAATTAACCAGATGTGGGCGGATTAAAAATAGTTACTCCTAAAGAAAAGACAGTTTGTTTTCGCCGGATATTCATTAGATTGTACAGTCTGCGCTGTTTACCTCATCCTGGATCAAAGCCTCACATCTGGTGATTGTGAGATGAGCTTCACCTTTTCTCTTCCCGTCTCGTTTCACTGACTTTACCTTCACATCCTTTTTATCAGGCAACAGATCAATCATGGATGAGCACAACAATTACACAGCGATTTTTGGAAAGGCCGCCACAGTGTTTCATGTCATTATTCTCGCCTTTGTTTACAACATTCGATCAAATCTTTAGCACTTTATATGTGCTGTGTAGTTGCAGAAACATTTCCAGTAGAATGAGTTATAAAAAATAAGTTGCTATTTGGATGTATATTTAAAAAAACTGTTATTTTTAAATTTAAGAAGAAGACATTTGAATAAAATACGTTTGATTGATTGATGCATGAGCTTCTGTTGGATATATTAATAAACAAACAAACAAAAAAAGATGGGCTGCAGAGCACATTTTGAAAGGCAAATGAAAGAAATGTCGAATGAAACCAAGGACATTTTAGGTGTAAAATGAAAGAAATTGAGACTTTATTTTTCTGATGTTGCCTTGAAACGTTCAGTAAATGATCGTTGATCATCCGTCTGTCTTTTAGTGTTCTGAACAGCTATCAGACTTGTAATAGTCTCTTTATTCAGCCCAAAGGTCATGTTTGTTACTTGAGCATATTACATTTTCAGCATTGAATCATTTTGAATATTTTTTTTTGTGTAACAAGCAAGATTCTTAGTTAAAATCTTAGAATCTTGCACAGGCTAACTTGGCACAAGCTTTATCTAAGTGTGGATTTTTGTTCAGCTGGAAACATTGACATAATATTGTTTTTATTTAAAACTACATGTACTTATTTTGAGGTAAATCACTCGCAGCCTTGTAGAACCAAAGCTTGAACAATTTAGCTGCTTCCTCTGAGCTGCCTTGCTAACAAACTCTATTCTGTTTGTCAGCAACTTGTTGCAAAACGACAAGTTGTTCTTCCCATTGCAAATTCTCAAAATGGCGTCTGACTTTAGCAAATAACAACCTATTTTAAAAAAAAAAAAAAAAAAAGGACAGAAAGGCCAGACCAGGGGAACCACCGATCAGGCAATTGGAGCATAAGCAGCAGCCGCAGACTGATTTTCCTGATTGTAACACCCACTCTGACCACGTCACCATCACAACGAAAAGTTTAATTTTTATTCATCTAAAGCGTCTCCCAATCACTCTTCTGTACAGTCAAGTGATGAATCATTAAAGCTCTTAAGGATGAGTTGCTCTAAGCACTATTTTTAGGTTCGAAGAAGGAGAAAAAAACTTGTTTTGTGTGGCTCTATTTCCAAACCAACCACCAGATTCAAAGCCTTTCTCTGTAAACACGTTTCTCTCTGGCTGACTTACCTTGGCTGCTGTCAACAAGCTTTATTTAGATCAGTTCAGCCCTCAGCCCTCACTCGGCCGCCCAGTCGGTGCTTCCTCAGATCCTTTTTTCTTTTTTTTGTCTTGACAAACACGCGGTCAAAGTATTCAGCGAATCAGTGGTGATTCACTGATTGAGAACATATTGACCAACGTTTTTTTATCTCTCCTTTGCTTCTCTAGGTCATTGTGGAAAAGGCTCCCAAAGCCAGAATAGGAGATCTGGATAAGAAGAAGTACCTTGTCCCCTCTGACTTGACAGGTAACCATTGCACTTAGTGGGCTAACCTATGTATATTAAGTTTGCGTTTTAAACAACTTCCTTTTTTTTGTCAACAGTGGGCCAGTTTTACTTCTTAATCCGGAAAAGAATCCACTTGCGAGCTGAGGATGCTCTCTTCTTCTTTGTAAACAATGTCATTCCACCCACCTCAGCCACCATGGGCCTGTTGTACCAGGCAAGAACTCTTAACTCAGTTTTGCGACTCGTCGCATTGTCCCGTTTAAATTAAATAAACACTTAATGGTTTTTTTTGTTGTGTCGTTTTTCTTCAGGAGCATCACGAAGAGGACTTTTTCCTCTACATTGCCTACAGCGATGAGAGCGTGTACGGGAGCAGCCAAAGGGAAATCTGATCTCCCCCTCACCGCCACTTTCCCATCTTTCTGACACCTCCACCGTTCATTCATTTTAAATATTAAATATTAAAATCCAGCTCTGCAGCCTAAGACATCCCAGAGTAAACATGTCGACTGCACTTTCGTCTCTTGCTATACGTCACTGCGCTCTCGGTGAACTCGTCTTTATTATTCTGCAGTCTGAATTGTATTTCCTCCACTCTTCGATAACTACTCTCATAATGGGGTCACTCGGCCAGTTATTTTTTTTTTGATAGTCATAACTGATCATAGTTTAATGAAAGGAAGTAAAATAAAAAAAGTGGATCTAATAATCTTAGAATTAGGCTGTAATGATAGTTGCTCCGAGGTTGAGAGAGGGAAAAAAAAAAGATTTTTTAAATTAGCTTCTACATATAATGAAAAGTAACTATTAGCTGCCCGGTTGTGTCAACCTGCTTGGTATAAAAAAAAATGCGTTCTGGGCCGAAGGTTGGAAATGGGATTGTGATTGAGTAAAAGGAAAACTGTTTTGCAGCAGTTGTTTTCCTAGCAGAAGAGTCTGAAGTGGCGAGACTCGTCTTTTCTCCCCCCGGCCATTAAAGTGTGTGAGAGGCACACGGCGTCCTGCCTGCATCTGATGTTAGGAGGATGATAGAATTCAGACTACACAGCCATCCTCTGCTTCCAGTGGTATGAATATTCTGTTTGACCTGCTATAATTATTGTTAATGTTGTTCAGTTTAGTTGGCTTATTTTCTAAAGGTATTGTAAAGCTAGGTGCAATCTTATTCTGTTTTTTTTTTTAAATTTTGTCTTTTTTTTAATGAAAACACAATTTGATCTCTGTATACGGCTACATTACTGGCTATTTCTCTCCATTCATTACCATACCTGATAAAAATGTAATGAAAGTCCCATGTGTGTTTTATTGAACGTTACTTTTTTGAACCCTGATTTAGATGTTTCCGTCACTGGTTCTACTCTTGCTTTTTTGAGTTTAATGCTCAGTTTTGGGGGGAACAAATACTATCGGAACAGAATGATAGTAAATTCCACCATAAAAAAAGATGAGCTTCTTATGTGAAACATTCTATGCTCATAATTCATTTGAACAACAAGGTTGTTGTTTTTACCACTTGTAATAATTTCCTGGGATAAATTCAATTTCAGATTATTTGACGGTTTGTAATGATGATTAAATTGGACCCAAGCACTGACATGAAAATGTTGATCGCTTAATGAATAATAAAAAAAAGAAAATTTTTACAAAAACTGGAATAAATGACTGGAAACAGGAAAGTAAATATGAAAATGCAAAATGTGGCTTATTTGACCTGTCAGGGAACAAGACAGCCTGATTGTCATCCTCAGCTCCTTCCAATATCATAAGATTTGACTCGGGCAACTAAATTATCTCCTTAAATAACATGATTTGCTTGTCTGCAGCTTCTCTGTGTGGACAAATTCTTCTGTCATGATGTATAATGGTTGAGTTGGACCCGAGTGCAGAATGAAAATGACAGCCGTTTGCTAATCGGAATAGAAATCTGATTTAAAAAGTGACCTTTACATTTAAGGAATTGTATTACGTCTAAAAAGGTAAATAAAAGTTCATGGAGCAAATTCCCTATCACACCCACAAGCGAGAAACATGGGGCAACAAGGGAGGCGGGACACAGGAACCGGATCTCTACACACAGAGACATGCTCTGTCCTGTCCAGTAGGTGGCGGTCATGCACCTGCATATGCTGCTTACCAACCGTTAAAAAAAGCAGAAGAAGAGTTTTTTATTTTTTCCTCCTAGTGCGTTATCCGGAGTAAAACGCTGAAAACAGCTGAAATTTAGGTTCTCATTATACGCATTGAAAACGACAAAAGTAAGTTTTTCTTCAGTTGTTTTCACACGGAGGCCGAAGTCACATTAAAGACAGATACAACAAGATGGGCCACGTAGCTTCACAGCTAGCTAGCGATGTCAAAAACGTCACATCTTTAAAGAAAGAGTTTATGTATCAAACATGCTTATACTTATGTGATGCAAATAACATCAAGACGCATTGATATGAATTTTAAATTACCCCGCCTTTGTTCATTTTATGTAATTGATAACAGCTACAGGCGACGTTAGCTTAGCATGTAGCTCGTTGCCGCTCGCTAACACGGTTTTCTTCAGCAGTTTAGACGCAGCTTGGTCAGTAAACATGCATTTAGGGTTTGACTACAAATGCGTGCTTGTCTAGCAACAATTAAACTATATGAAACAAAGCATTGTTTCTGATTACCTACATGTGTATGCAGGTATATACAGATAATTGATATAATTTAGCAACAATAGGCTATGGAGACGTAGAAAGAGATATTTTCCTCATATCTGCAGTTGCAGTGATGCTGTCATCTTTGATCCGTAACCTCTGTAATTCTTCCAACACTTTGTTAAATGTATATTATTACGTCCTGAAGGCATTAAGGTCTATTAACCCAGGAATCCTCTGCTCTAAACCATATGAAATGTACAATTTCAATTCCTGTTTTATATCTTACTCTGCTCACAAATGAAAACGCCTCCTTTCATGCACTACTCATGTTGTTTCTTGTGCATTTCAAACATGTCAGCTGGCCCCTCCACTTCCTGTCACCATGCCTGCCCTGCTGGAGAGACCCAAGCTGTCCAACGCGATGGCCAGAGCCCTCCATAAGCACATAATGAGGGAGAGGGAGCGCAAGAGACAAGGTAAATACTAATGGAACTTTTTCCAACAGCCAGAAGAACTAAGTACTGTAATCTCAAGAATAAATTCACAGACAGCTGTTTTTTTTTTTGTCCAATAATTGTCTGAATTGGAAATTCAGAGTTAAATTCTTTCTCTCACTCTTAATTTGCATAGTTCTAATCTTCCACTTCCTCAATTTGACCCCTCAAACTTGGTCACTGCAGCTCATCAGTCGCTTAGCATTTTATAAAAGAACATATCGGCTCCACCATTTCTGGTTCAGTTGGCCTTTAAGCATCTCTCCGTGTTTTACAATTTTTTTTAGAGGAAGAGGAGGTGGACAAAATGATGGAGCAGAAGCTGAAGGAAGAGGAGGAGAGGAAGAGGACGAAAGAAATCGAGGAGAGGATGTCCTTAGAGGAGACCAAAGAACAGGTCTGTGTCTCCGCTGTGTGTTTATTTTTTTTATTATTATTAGTTACGTGTTAAACTAGGACGGATCCTGTGAAATAAATAGTTTTGTTGCGTTAACACCAGGTCATGAAGATGGAGGAGAAACTTCAGGGACTCCAAGAAGAGAAGCATCAGCTTTTTCTGCAGCTTAAGAAAGTCCTGCACGAGGAGGAAAAGAGACGCAGGAAGGAGCAGAGGTACCGACCCGCCGGGATGGATTAGTCTCTGATTCAGGTCGTGTGTTTTACCCGCTTTCCTCTTCCCTCTTCAGCGATATCACAACCCTGACGTCAGCCAGCTACCAGCCCAGCCTGTCTATGCACACAGGACAGCATCTCCTCAGCATCCCGGGTGAGAAGACAAGCCGGCATCCGGGTTACGTTTAGTTAAAAAGTATTTACCTTCTTATCGATTCGTGGAGTGATATTGGAAGAGTGAGCACTGCTGGGAAGATGAATCACTCCTCCATGTTGTATTAATTTGTAGGAAATGATCTTAGAAATGCCTTTGTTCCAATAATTTACAGGCTCTTAGATTTCAGCATCTGCTCTTGAATTTCTTTGGGTGACGACATGATTCGTTGCTCTTCGGCGCCTTTCGTCCTGCTTCACGTTGTCAGACCGGTTCTGTTTTCGTGGCTTCTCGATTCTACAGGCACGAGCTTGTAAAACTGACTAAAAAAAAAAAAGCAGAGGAAATGCGTCTAACGCTTTAACGTTTGGTCTGTCCAGGAAGCCCGGTGAGTCACAGTCGACCCGGCGCCCTGCTGGGAGAACGGAGCAAGCAGCTGTTCCCAACCTCCGTCATCCCGGTAAGTTCAGAACCGGAGAGGAAGCTGAAATAAAATCGTCCCCCTGCCAGTTTGTGTTCAGCAATAAAAACACCAGAACTACAGAAAAGAAAAAAATACAGGCTGAACTACACGACCTAAGAGTCTAATGTCATCAGAAGCAGATCATTTTATTCAGTTTCCATCTCATTCTCCTGTCAGACCCGACATTACCAGACGCCCGGGTTCAGCTCCGGCTCGGCAGAACACGGCCAGTTCAGCGGCAGCCAGGGGGTCCATGAGCCCTACGGCGTGGCCGCGTCCCAGCACCCCTCCACCTACGCCGCCGGACCCTCCGTACCCGTCAGCTTCGCCAGCAGCTCTCAGATCAGAGGTGAGGAACTCGATTTTTTTGTTTTTTTTTTAAAAGTGTGTCCGCATCGCTCCGCTGACCTCCCAACATGTCGACCTCCAGGAGCGTCTGCTTTCCAAGCCATGCAGTACCTCCCTCACCAGCAGACGGCCTACCCTGTCCACAGCCACTTCCCCTCCCAGCCTGGTGAGTTCTGCCGACCGGAGAGACGAGCCGCCCAGATGAACAGCAGAAAAACGTCTCAACGCGACTTCATTTCAGACGGACCAAAGAAATGGAATGCGACGCGTTAAAAGCCGCTGCCTGTCGCGTCTCTTGCAGGATTCATCTCCGGAGCGTCGATCCCCCTGCAGAAGCAGCTGGAACACGCCAACCAGCAGTCGGGCTTCACAGATGCAGTGAGTCGAGCCTGTTCAGATTCTGCAACAAATCTCATGATCACACCGAATATGTGTATTTACCAGACCACTCGTTTTTGCTTTTTCTGTTCTCGCCTGATGAATGTTTGCGACTTGGACTTTTAAATCTAAAAATTTGTATTCAGCTTGGATTTCTCTACTGATGGAAAATGCAACACGGGTCTGCTTACGGTTTAGGTTTTAGTCCGGTTTGAGCTGCGGCGTCGGCACTTGTAGCTTGTGGGTTACTATGGCAACGTGTCCCACGATCCCAGGCTTGTTTTCTGCAGCCACCCACCTTTTGTTTACGCTGGATCTCCCAGGGTCAAAATGTCCTGATCGTTAGTGCCAAGCCCAGAAACATTGACTCTAACGTTAACGTTTCACGTAAATTTGATTGTGGGTTTTGTTCCGTGTCCTGTTCCGTCAGGGAGCTTTGAGGCCCATGCATCCCTCTGCCATGCATCCTTCTGCTTCAGGTCTGCTGCCCACACCCATGGTCCAGATCCCCACAGCCAAGGTGAGGCTTCCCCACCACCCAGTTTCCTCCTGGGTCGCCTCTCATTTTTTTTGTAATTGAAACATCTTTTTGTGGTATTTTGTGTCTTGCGTCTCCAGGCTCCGTTTCAAAGCTCCCCCCAGGCGGCGCCACGTCACAGCTTCCTCGCCCACAGCCAGAGCGGCCAGAGGTTCTACCACCACAGCAAGTAAAGCGCAGCCACCTTCATCTTTCTTCTTCTGCTGCAGCTTCACCACTATGAGGAGGAACCCGTGGCGGATCACTCTGGATTTAAAATAAAAGCATAGATTGATTTGTGTCATAATGACTATAATTTTCATAATTTCGTTATTTTGACTTTTAATAAGCTAACAAGAAAAGCTATGATTCATGTGATTCTGTTGTTTTTCCTTGCCTTCATTTTTTCCCTCATCTTTTAATGAATAACATCATTAAAAGTTATGTTCCGTAGAGCCTTGTGGCCAGCAGGGGGCGCACAAGAGCTTTCGAGTCAAAATTACGTCAGAACTTGATGTCTGTTAAGTCGACAAAGGGTGGGCATACTTTTAAATTTACTCGGTTAGACACCAAATTACCATTTTTAACAACTTTCTACGTTGAACCTCCAATCTTGTGGAATGTTTTAATTTTTCCAACTTACAATTTGATAACCATAAAACGGCGACAAGAAGACAAGGAATTTGTGAATTAGTTCTGATGAAACAGAAAATTGAAAGGTGTTTCAAATGTTATCAGAAATTAATATTACCTGCAGCATACAATTCTTATGATGTCTTTTGTGTAAATCCAGGTTATTTGGACTCAGGTGCTAAAGCTAACGGCTAGTCCCAAGACAGACTAAGACCAGCTTTGACTTTTAGTGTCTTTGACATCTTTGATCTCAAAAACATCAGAAGATTATGTGAAGAGTTTGCTGTTGAACTTTAAGTCATTGTCAATTTTGGATTAAATTGTTACAAAAAAGTAAATAACACATTAGAAATGAATGTTGGAGGCGGTGCGCCACCGAAGACCTTCCTGTGTGAAACACAACATGTAAAGCATTTTAAATCAAAGCTTAGAAGTGGTTCTGCTGGTTCCTGGAAGCTTATTTTGAAACTGCTCCAAAACCATTTCATGGTCTTAAACGTGAGTCAAACTGTTATTTTTCTATTAAGCCGACCTGTTTTCTTTACAGGTGGTTAGATTCACTCTGATTCCCACTCTGGCTCGTAAACTTTGTGTTAATACTTTGGAGCGTTGCTGTTTTGTCGTCCTCTGCGGCATTAACTGGCTTAAAGCATTCGTTTAAAACTGGCTAAATAAACAATGTCACACTCATCAGTTTGCATCATCTTTATTATCTTTAGCTTTTTTTTCCTTTTTTTTTTTTGTATGTGTGAGTTCGCCTTGCGGAGATTCTGCACGGTTCAGCAAAGACGGAGCCAAACTTGCCAAAGCTCGTCCACAGATCCTGGATCAGAACCTGGGAGCACAATAAATAACATTTGAATCGTTTGTCTTCAGAGAGCCATGAAGGTTTCCGCACAACGTCTCCTCAATAAATAACTGAACACCGAAGGAATACACTCATCTCTAGATTCTGGAGGTGAAGCCCTTGATTCAGAAGAGGTTTGTCAAACAGAAGTGTGATTACAGCTCGTCCCTGAAGGTGGCGTCGCTACACAATATTTGTGGGTCCACTCTGGGGGTCCCGTCTGCATGTACATCAATAATGTATATTTTTTTTAGTTGCTTCCAGATATTTATTCAAGTCTAGTTGAACCCAAAGAAGAGGCGGAAAGCAGAGAAGGAAAGAAAGGGAGGGAGACTAGCTTGGACGATGCATTAGCCTCCTTTTCCTCCAGGTCCAGTGCATCTCGTTTGTATCTGAAACGGATTTAAGCAGAGAAATGTTTTGATCAGTTAACTCTGAGTAGCTTCGTTGCTCAGTACTTTTCTTACTCCGAGTGATTTCTTGGGATGGCTGCTTTTTACTTTTACTTGAGTGGAGACATGTTGAAGTTTCACTCCTTTTACTTTCCGGATGCTCTGCCCAATGTGAGTAACTTTACCAGATGAAGAAGAAGCTGGTTTTAACCAAAATTTCACACACACACGTGCGGCTGCAGCAGCTTTTGTTGAAGTTCAATATGTTTCATATCAAAAAAAACTGATTTGAAAAAAAAAATCCTAATTTTGTATTTATGTACATTATTTTCAAACGCAAAAAAAAAATGTCCACATAACTATAGTTTTGTACGTCTAATAATGTAATTTTTAAATATCCCATGACTGATGTTTTGATTGGTTAACCTTTTTTACCAAACACCTTTTTTTTAACTTTAACTTGAATAATTTCTCGGTCGGCTACTTTTTACTTTTACTTAAGTAAAAATATATAGACGTAGTGATACTTTTTGACTACAATATTTCGAATTTTCTACGCCCCTCTTATTAAACATGCATCAGCAGTTTAAAGCAGCAGGTTTTCGGAAAACATTTCTACCTAAACTTACAACACATGCTGGCGTCTGGTGACAAACACATAAAACATCTTGCAGATCAAACTTTCTCAGTTGGGTCAGTTGCGTTTACCTGCTGTGGCTTATTTACCCAAGGCTTTTATACCGACCGCGGCTTCCTCGTCCATTGCATTTAGAACAGTGATCTGGAAAAGCGAGAGGAGGGGATCGGGAACGTTTCTTCGGAGGAAAGGCTGCGGCAGGATAAAGAGCGAGCGCCGAGGCGACGCTACCCACCAGGATCTCCTCTCCGGCTTCGTTCCTGCTCTCGATCTCCTTTCCCAGGTCTCCCTCGGGAAGCTTCAGGTCCTCCCTCACCTCCCCGCTGTCCTGGAGCAGGGACAGGTAGCCGTCCTGGATCCCAATCAGCTGTGAAAGAGGAACACCGACTTGGAGTCTTTGCTCCGCAATGCATCGCTGTAACAGACGCAGGAAGCGGCTCCACTAGCGCATGTGAAAGGGTCAAAAGGTGACGACGTACCTAAAAATGCTCACATGACCCGAGTTACATGCATCTCCAGTGCTGAGTGGTTTCACTTTAGCAGGAAACTCAACACCAGCTGCTTAGAGTGTGGCAAGCTGTGTGGATTCCCCATCCAGCATCGCGTTTTAGCCCAGTCTGTCCTGCACCCACTAACCTTCATGTCCGAATGTTTAATTTTGTAAATTTCCAACTGCATCCACTAGGGTACAAAGATACAACAGCATAAAAATGGGGCATGTAATTATCTTCTTTTGATAATACCTAATATTGATCTTACTTCCTTTCTGTAAGTCAAACAAAGTTGGTATTAAACATTCATTTTATTTTATTTCTAAGATATTTATAGACGTTTCTCAAAGTTTGACCAGCCAGTCCACATTCACAAAATCAAACAAAACTTGGCGTCAGTCAACTGCGTCACCTTTGTGTTGGTTTACGCAGCACAAAAGTTCTCATTGGTGCTGCTATAAAAGAAGCTGTCAGGGATTGACTCACCTGGTAATCCATTCGTTTGATGTTGGGGACGTCCATGTTGTGGGTGGAAGGACAAATGTCTTCATACTTCTTACCGGAGAAGATGTCGATGCCAACCAGGTGAACCTGCGCAGGCACAGCAGACACACAGAAACATTTATACAGATACCTGCAAAACACTCAACTGCTTAGAGGGTGAGCTGACTTCTCTGATTTAAGTCAGGATTTATGTAAAATTATGTAAAAATCTACTTTTTTTTCTTGCTTTATATCAAGTTAAAGCTATAAAAATGTTGGAATGATATATAACAACATTTATAACAAAAATGCTTGGAGTTTTGCTTTGTTTCATTCACAAATGTTTGAGAAGTCCTTGAATCTCCCGTGGCAACCATTTGGGGGTGACTAAACACTGGCTCTCACAAAGCGCCGCCTGTTTCCACAAAGCTCTCTGCCTCACTCAGCTCCTTCAGACTAGTGGCTGCAGCAATTAGCAAACACCTGGTGGAACTGTGAGTCTGCCAAGCTAGTGACCTGATTAATGACCTGATTAATGACCCGTTTAAAAGCATAATGAGAAGCGTTGTTGTGATGTCTTGCTACTGACGGCGTGTCAAAGAGAGTAGAAACTTCTTAAAGAGGCAGAAGCCCAATTTTAAGGTGTCAAATTGCAAAGTCAAGTGTTTTTTAAGTCATGTTTGACACATGCAGAATTTTTTTTACAGCACAGTTACTTGATTGTGCTATAAAAAAGGCTCTGTGTGCCTGGACAATACATAACGCCGCCCCTTTAAAACACCCCTGACCTGAAACACTCAGGTTTTATAGGGACCGACTGTTCATTCATATTAATGAGAGAAGATTTAGAGACGGATCACCACCTGACAGGTCCACGATGCATAACCCTTTGCTCTAAAGTGGATCTGAAACTTTTCGTATTGATCTGTTGTGATCAGATCACGGTATATATATATCGCATCGACACTGTTTTCAACTTTGTTGAGAAATATCTCATTAATATCCTGTCCAGGTTTGTTTTACGTCTGTAATAAGTTCTCCCACAAGCTATCAGGAGATTTTAACTGAACTGGAGAAGAACAGATTCTTTATCTTATTCCACACACATAAGGAGAGCAGAGCAGATTGATGTCACATGCAAAACTCGCAACAAAACTCTTGCAGCTCCTTTGGTGTTGCTTTTAGCTTCTCGTCAGCCTCTCTGTCACGTTTCTGTCAGAAATATGAGGTTTTTGTCATGTTTTTTATGCAAGTTTTTATACAAATGATCAGTGACCGTGGTGAGTGTGCCCCAGCTGATTTATGTCCTGCAGTAGACTTTTTTTCTGTCTGCTCTTCTTCCCAACTCGTACTTTGGTGCAATACATTCATTTTTATCCTTTGAAGTCGTTCTGCTTTGGCCAAGCGAAACGAAGGAATATCTAAAGTATCCACAGTTAATCAGAGTCACTCTTCGTGGAAGACCGAACGCAGAAATTAAATCAAAAGCTGATTCAGTTACGTACTAGTTTAAGTGTCTGCACATCTACGTAGCTATTTCTTCTTCATCTGGCAGTTTTGTTCATTTTTCAATTGCACTGTACAATACAAACGCATGAAAAACACGTTGAAACGACTCATCAGAGAACTGCAGAACAGCCGAAACACTGAGGGCCTTTAAATCCAGACTGTGCACGGTTGCCAATTTATTTGATCCTGAATTAGTTTGTTGTTTGTTTGTTTGTTTGTTTGTTTCTTACCTTGGCGTGGCCGTGCTTGCCGGTTTTCGACGTGGACATCTCGACGATCTTGCAGGGTCGACCTTTGAGCACCACGAAGCCGTTTTTGCGCAGCGCTGAGCACTGCATGGGGAAGGTGGGAGACGCCCCGGCATCACCGGTCTGGAAGTCCAGCTCTGCATCCGCCATGGTTGCTGCCTGCACAGGCAAACGCAAGTCGTTTTTTGATGAATATCAGTGTTTAGACAGTTTTTTTTTCTCTCTCTCTCTCTTTTCTTTTGCCATTTTTAAGCTGCTGTAAAATAAAATGCCGGTTTTTAATTGAAAACCTTTAATATTAAAACTGAAAGGAAACCCCCCCCCCTGTTCACCGCACACTTACTAAATCTCCATCTTGCAAGCAGCAGCTTCTCCCACTGCATGTTGATGGTTCACATGCAAACATGCATCCTAGACTGAAGCAGCAACCTGCTGCTCCCGTCACACGACGACGGGTTTCTCTCGTTTTCTGTTGCTTGCATGTCAAGTTGAGACCCTGAAACGGCAACTGGGTGATTTTACTTGGACGTCACTTCACTGTAAGTCGAGTTACATCAGTTAGTTGCTGTCTATGTAATTTACCGGTAATGGGCTGCAATAAAAGTTCAACAATTATTGAAATAATTGAGTTTTGATGTGCCTTTAATACACTTGGTGGCACTTAAATGTTCACTAGCGACGTGTTATAAAGGTGTGGAGGTGGTAATGCAGGTTCAGTCCTTTAGAAATTACTACTGAGTTGTTTCAAGGCTAAAACTTTTACAATAAAACCTGAGATATTTAGTAATACATTTATGGGGCTTTTATTTTTCAGTTGGATATACAATGTGTTATCTGGACTCTGTTTACAGTGACTGTTGACAGATCACAGTGTCATGTGGATGAGAATCTGACTCACTTCTGGAAGCTTCTTTTGTCATCAGTGTAGGAGCTATTTGTCAATTTTCAGTTAAATCTTAGAATTTAAATGGCTTGTTTATTCTTATTTTTTGTTTATTTTCTAGTTGATTTATCATTTAATTTGTTATTTAGAATAAGTTTTTGCTTAGTGATTCACTTAATTAGTTAATTCATTTCAGTTGGGATGTAGGTATTTGACGGTATAAATAGGTGGGTCTTGGTCACAAGGCTTTTTTTTTACCAGTCACTTCAGTCATCAGTCAGTTCAGTCACTCCAGTTACCAGGTACAGGAATCAGAGCAGGAAAATCCTGTGAAGTCTGTAACCTTTTGCCTGAGCTACAAAATAAAACAACCTAACAACTGCATTTTGACTTTTTGATCCCTTTGGGCTGCATAGACCAGAATCCACAGTGTATCAGGTGACTATTTGAGTTGGATTCACTTTTTGTTTTGGTGACTTTTGAATTTAAGTTTTGGGGACAAATAGTCACAACAAGTTTCCTTTCTTCTTTCACCTGATTGGCTGTTGGAGTCCTCTCTGTAAATGGTACAAAACACTGGTAGTGTGTTACATATTTAGATTTTTTTTTTTTTTTAAAGTTGTGTAATTACAGTGATCCTTTTAAACTATTTACAATGTCCTGGACCAGCCGTGGTGTGTTTCTCAATATTTCTGTTCTTGATATGTTTCTCAAAGTAAAGGTCCGTAGCATCGCCTCATGGATCCGCGCAGAGTCTCTCTCCTCTGACTGCGGCCCTCAGCGGACCGTCCAGCCGCCTGCCTGCTCCCAGGCTGCGGCCCTCCTGGTCTCCATAGCCGTTAGGAGCTAAAGTGGCAGCTCTGTTCTTGGGGGGGGGGGGGGGGGGGGGGGGGGGGGGGGGGGGGGGGGGGGGGGGGGGGGGGGGGGGGGGGGGGGGGGG
>CAEGAF010014153.1:0-18178 GCA_903067075.1 Micropoecilia bifurca
ATATATCTATATATATAAATATATATATATATATATATATATATATATATATAAATGGAGAGTTCCACCTTTAAGAGGAATGAAGAGGAAGTTTTAGAACATTGTTTTTGAAAAAGAGGTGAAATGACAAAAACTAGAACTTAGTGCACCTGTTTCAATACTGGATCAATATTTTTATTACCTAATTAAGTTACACATTGCAAGCCAGAGATTTATTCTGTTTATTTTGTGTGGGATTTACTTTTTTAATGAAGAGCGGCCTAATCAAATTCACGGCTGCTGTTAGAGTGAAATTTATTGATCAGTGTGCTTGGTGAAAAGTAGAACTATCCCTGCTTTGATGCGTTGATCGTGCGTTTATATGATTTAAAAAGAGTGGGCTTGCTAGTTTATGTTTCCCCCATAGATTTCTGCTCCATCTGCAGTTAAAGATAACGTCACGCAATCCCACAGTTTTATAGAGATTATAAAAGGGCGGCGAGGAGGTTAGAACAAAAGCCATGAAATGCAACCTGGATCTTCAGAAAGTCCCGGCAGCAGATATCTGTCTTTGTGACAGTCAGAGCTGAGCTGAGCAAATACCCAGAGGCCAGAAGGATGACAGAATAAAACTTACAAAATGTATTCATCAAAATAAGTAACCGAGGCTACTCTAGCAACTTTTTGTGGGAATGCTTCCCCCCACCCACTCCTTTAAAATAAACGTCACATCATCAAAATCAATCTAGTTTGCAGAGTCATTTTACAGCAGTGAGACTTTTGCTCAAAATTGTGTCATCTTTTTCAAAATCACTCATGTTTGTATTGCTTTAAGGCTATTCTGATTTATGTTTTGTTGAAATGGAAAGAGCACGACGTAGAGAAGTCCTTCCAGCGCTCTATTACAGGGAGGCCATTCACTTTTCTTTGCAGTATCATTTTAATAGGTCCCTCTTCATTTGTAATGATCTCGATTGTAAAGTGACTGCAGGGAAATGAGAAGAGGGAGACTGCTGATAAAGATGTCTGGCTTGCAACTATAGTGTGTGTGTGTGTATATATAAGCTATAAAATATGAAATTTGGATATCCAACTTCCAGAGCCAGACATTTCTTGCATTCTAGGTGGTAAGATGAAGTTTTGTCAGCTGTCTAACACAGAGATAAATTTTGGAAATAGTCATATTTTACTGGAAAACTCGGTGTCGCACCAATAAGCTAATCTATTTGCAAAACCTACCTGGATCTGATCTGGTAGTGAGAGAGAAATGATGAGCTCTGCTAAGGTCTGCTTAGTGAAATACATCATGTGAATCCTCAGGTAGTTGATTGCATTTTTTTTAGAAATCATAGCAAAGGTTAATGTCAGAAAGCAAGTGTTTAAATCTGTGTGTTTAGCGTACCTTGTCGCTAAGCTGAGTTGCTAGCTAGGTTTTTAGGAATGTGCAATTAGGTGTGAATAACACCAGCTGTGTTTTGTTTTAATTTAGAGTTACAGAACCATGCTAAAGTGTTAGCATGGATATTTTAAAGTGTGATTATGTGAGGGTTTTACTAGTAATTAGTTTACTAGAAACTCCTCAGACTGGTGGAAGCTAACAGCTAATACCAGTGGATATTTTAACCTTAGCGAATTTAGAGACAATTCACAGTAAAGAAATTCATATCAGTCAAATTTTGCTTTTTCTTATCAAACTTTAGTTGAATATGGAGGCATTTTATTCAGCCAAGCCACACCTGTGTCCTGTTGATTGGTTGCAGAATGTTAATAGCAGCTATAGGACCAGCTCAAGCTCTTCCAAAAAACTTTGAGTTTTGTGTCACAGTTAGCTGTGACATAGCATCAGACATTTTTCTGCCATTCTTGTACATTTCCAGCAATACATTTTCAAAACTTGTCTAAACTAAGCCTTTAAGATATGCCTGTTGCACACTGACATTAAAAATCCACCATGGATTGTATTTTCAAGATCTCACTGACCTTTTCTAGGTTTAATCAGTTTCTCATTACATGCGTCAGAATTTTTGGAATCTTTTAAACAGGTAGAACAATCTCTGCATTTAGGGCGTGTAAAGAATTTAAAACGGGGATAACTATGGTAGCCTACATAATCTCTCCCCCACTGAATCGGCTACACGCTTTGTTCTGCAGCAAATACGCCTAATATGACCTAGTGCAGCTCCTGCTACAACCAAAAGGAACTCATCAAATTAGTTTGACAAACAATTCATGCAATATATTCAGTGTCATGATCAGAGACATTTTCAAGTTGCATTGGAAGTGTGCTGTTGCAAGAAAATTTGCTGATGTGACAACACCTACAAATTGCACCACCAATGTTTGGCAAATGTTTGGCAGTGGTGGATACTCACTGCCAAACATTTGCATTCTTCTATGTTAATTCTCACTAATTAAAATACTTTCTTAATGGCATGGCTCTTTTATAAGAAAGCTGTATGTGTTGTTACAAAGTCCAAGATGGGAGGATTTTGGTAGGATGGCACGGAAAATAACTAGTAATATAGCAGCATCACAACTACTTTCACACTAACAAACGTCTTCCAGATCAGCCAAAGTCCATCCACATTCGAACTGGTCACGAAGATTAAAGAAACAGTAGTTCTAAAATGCCAAATGCGCAACAAATAATGGCTTGTTCACACAATTTATTCAGATCTAGGCAGTGTGTGGAACAGAGTGAAATATACTGAAGTGAAAAGAGCAGAAGAAGAGAGAAGAGAGGCAGCAATAGATTTTAATGAAGTCCTCAGTGCATTGCACAGTCTGATAGGATGGCACTTCAGAGACCAGCGACACGATAGGAGGGCAAGAGACATAGCGACACATGCAACTTGAACCCCAGGCGTCATTTTACTTGTTCTCCTCGCTGCCCAGCGATCCTCCAACACAGTGCAGGTATCATTCACTCGCAAACCTTTGCTGAAGCCGCCATGACTCAGAGGTTCATTCTTCTTCTGTTTTGTTGGAATATGTGGTTATGTGAATGTTTCCCAATAGCTGATTGAGATGCGGGACCAATTTAGTGATGAACAATTCAATGAGATAAAGTAAGATGACAACAATACTCAATTGAATCAAGTGTGTTCTCTGTTCCTTTTGTTTGTTTTAGTACCTGTTATAACATGGCCTGCTAGGTTTTTAACACGCAGAAGTGATTTTTATCTTCAGCAACATACAAGACATTACAATAATCCAACTGAGATTCAATAACTGCGTGAAATAACTCTTTCAGGGTCTTTTGTGTTTTAATATTAACACATTTTATGAGAATGATGGTGTTTGAAGCATGAAATCTGGACGTTTATGTTGGATTTCAAATAACTAACTTGAACTCAAGACCATTTGAATTAACACCAAAAGCCTTTCAGTACTCATGATGCAGACATGTAGATGCAGACAGTCTACAAAGCACATCTTAATAGAAATGAGATTGCTTTTCTGAATATGCATAGAATCATTTTGGAGAATTTTCCAAGAAAGCTTCTTCATTTGATAGTAACTTCCTCAAGGTTTTATCTCTGACTGAATTACAGGTGAGTCAGTAAAACTAAAAATTCTTACAATGCCTTTCATTTTCACACCATAGGAAGGCAGCAAGTGCTGAACATTCTCTTCCAAAGCACTATTAAGTTATATAAACAAAAAAGTTAAAACACACAAATCTGGTCACATCTAAGACTAATAAAACATAGAGAAGTAAACAATCATAGAAACATTTTAAGGTCACAAATAAGAGGTTAAATGAAGATTGTCTTTTTTTACTTCACCTAAATGGTAATGTTTTTTTTTCAGGTAGAAAACTATTTAAATAACTTTCATCAATGTGATTCAAAACTTGGAACCAAGTGGAGACATGAACAGAACCACAGTCATTACATCCCTATGGGCCATGGAGGTATGTTGTTTTATTACAACAGTCAGAAGCTCTTTTACTGGAGCATATAACAGATTTTCTTTTAAATCAAACTATTTATTTGAAAGCAGGATTTCTTTCCTTGTTTTTTACCCTCCCCCTCCAGAAAGTTCACCCACAGCTGTTGTGCTGGGAGACAATTATGCAGAGAGTTGTCCAGAGCAAAAGTAGTGAGGGAGAGAGAATCCTTCAGACTGTGAGTCACTGTGTTTGACAGCGGCGTCGTTAGAAAAGCAGCGCAGAAAGAGGCCATAAAATCCACTGCTGTGAAACTATTAAGGCCGCGGAAATATGATGGTGAGGCTCATGAGGAGATGAGGGGCCATTTGGAGGCAGCAATAATGGGGTGAAACAAAGGAAGAAAGAAAGAAAAAGAAAGACGCAGGCTAATACGTGCTTCATTTCAATTCTTTTCGGCAAACATTTCAATGTGGTTTAACTGTTTAAAGGGGCAGTGTCATGATTTTGACCTTTTTTTAGCTTTATTTGAGGAAACTTAATCTCCATGGCAACCATTCAAGCTGTGCAAATTGCCTGTGTGGACCTAGACCTGCCTCTTGGGCAGAAGCTCCGCCTCAGAGCGCAACACTCTCCTGTGGCTCCTCCCACTCAGCTCCTTCAGACTAGCCAGCAGCAATTAGCAAAGACACCTGGTGGAACTACACATCGGCTGAGCTCATTAAACAATCTACTTCTTAGAGAAACGCAGGTAAAAACTTTGTTAAAGGGTTAATAAAGGAGCCATGTTGTGATGGATTCCTGAAGGTGGAATTTCAGTAAGAGTAGGAGTTTCTTAAAGAGACAGAGGATCAATTTCAAGGTGTTAAATCAGGAAGTAACATTTCTTTTAAGTCATGTTTGAATAATCAGCACTGAAGGTAAAATAGTTGCTCGATTATGTGCTGTAAAATGTCACTGTCTGGAAAACCCAAATACTGGCCCTTTACACACCAGACCTGTAACACGGTTCATGTATTTTAAGCGGGCGCCTCTTCTCTGCTTCCTGTTCTCGATTTCCTGTCCCCACCCACCACGGATATTACTCTGATCTCCCCAGCTAGCTTCCATTTGTTGGTTTTTCAGGTCCTTGTAAAACCATTTTGTCGGAAAAATTATGCCACTTCCCTCTCATTTGTAACAAAATTCCCTGTGACTGCGTCCCCTCTGGGTAACACCAGATGCCAGAGCACGAATTCAAATGATTTGCAAGTAGATTACTTGTCATGCAACTCGACTTTGGAGCCATAGTGAGGGATAAAGCTCCTGCTGGAATAACCTTTACTGTTTGTGTAGGTTTGGATTTTTTTTTCCTGCTTAATTTTCTGTCAGGTTCTATCTCTGATATTCTGGGTGGGGCTTTTACGACTTATACGACTTTTTTTCCCCCATACTTGGACTTTACTGGTTTAATCTTGTCAAGATTATGAATTAACTTGTCAGATCCCCTCTATCGCTGTCCTCAGGTGGTGTCACATTCTGCAGACAAAAAAAAAAGATTGCATAAAAAAGAAATGGCTCAATGTGTGACCTACAGCTTGTAAAGCTCTTTATAATCAAGTAGAATCTGTGTTTTTAAAACTGGATGACGGAAAGTCTGTTATGTCATCACGGTGGGATTTTCATGTAAGTCCAGGAAAAGGTGAAAATTATTGAACCTCCTGCTAAAAAGGCTAAAAGACTTTAATTATTTTTGTAACATTATCTCAATCTCTCAAATGTACAATTCAGTTTAAATACATTCATTCAATAGAAAGAAAAAAATGATCCAACATGCACTGAAAAAAGGAAAATGGAGTTCTAACTTTAGAAACAAAGAGAGTTCATTGGTTATGTACTCGATTAACTTTATTTATGTTTGTTCAATATGACAACTTAATAAACCTGACATAATTACCTGGATAAACATAATTTGATTACTTGTAACAAATTAATTGTATTTTATTTTTAAGTTGGATCAGCTGCTGCACTTGCTTGGCAGTAATTTCCTATAAAGTAGATGTAACCGAAGCATTTTTTACTTCAAAGATCACTCTTAAAAAAAAGTGTCTAACAATATAATTTTAGCTACACTAAAAAATTTTCTTTGAACCAAATTTTTTTTAAAATACTCTCATTTGTTACAGCTACTTTTGCACAAGCAGTAATTCTGATTTTAGAACTATTTAAATCGAAGAAACATTGTTTTACTATTCATTTTCTTAAGCAGTAAAATATACATTTTGTTGCATTAAATGAAATAACAGCATCTCTTCAGTGACTTTGAAAGTGATGAAACTAAAGATGAGGAGTTTTGGGCAAAACATATTTAATGATGTTTTTTTTATATCTTAAATGGAAAGCATGGATATATATTTTGCAAAGTTTTGGCTTAATTGCTGCTCTTTTCTTGAACATTTCAGTTAATGATTAATCGATTAGTAACTTAGTTGACAATTATTGCAATAAGCGATTCCTGTTAATTAATAATTAATCATTTAAGCCCTAATCACTAGATATGAGGCTCGTAGCGACGCATAAGGATTTGCAGATGTAGTTTTACTGAAAGGCTGGTTCACAGAATATCAACCCAGGAAGGTGCTGAGTCATCACATATTTCAGATTTATTTATTTTTATGTTTATGGAAACTTTTAAAATCAAATCCTCTCACCTATCTTTTATCCCCTCCAGTTTCTGCCATGGTGCTCCACTTTGTGTTGGTCAGTCAGATAAGATCCTTGTGGTTTAAACTTGGGAAAAAAAAGAAAAAAAAACAAGGTGGCGTGTGTTTCTTTTGAACCGCAGAGTGAGTAACACCAAACAATGAATGCATCCACAGAGATGATGCGTTAGCCGCACACACAGCTGCAGTCTGTGTCAAACTTTTACAAGAAATTTGCCGTTTCAAAGCCGGCCACGGAGCAACAGCTGCTCGGAGGATCTGCGGTTGATGAATGTGTTGCCTGGAGGGTCGAGTTGCTGCGACCGAAACCTGAATGCAGCCGGGAAATGGATTTTCAACGGAAATCGGTTAGCTTCTTAAAATGATCAGATTACTGCCGTGGTGGTTGTTTTTCTTTTCTATAACAGGTTCAAAAATATCATGTATGTCACTGTTTTCTTTTGCTAGCTAAGAAACAGTAAAAACAAATTATTCCCATTTATTGTCTCAGTTCAGCACAATAAGATCTTGAAAGTCATAAATGGGAGACAAAGTGATATTTCAAGACTTTGTGAGAGCTCTGATGGAGCCAGCTGCACATTGTCCAGGGATACAAAAACAAAAATCCTCCTCCCTCCCACTACTTTCTGTTGTCTTGTTTGTTGTTTTTGCCAGTAGTAACATCCGGTTATAGATCAGGTGACTTGTGTTTCCATTGCAGTTTTGCAAAATACACCAATTTCGATATGACCGAAAAACCTCACGCTTTTATCTGTTTTATTTACCTTTCTGCAAAGAATTTGATTTTAACTTTTAAAGCTGTTACATCAAAATAAGTAATTTCTAATTGGGTGAGAATAAGTGGTGGAAACCCAAGTGTATTCCAAGATCATAACACTTCCTCTTTTTTTTAAGTGTGATGTGTACCATTGTTGTCCTCTGAGCAGCTTCACACTTTTCTTCTGTGTCTATTTTTGTCTCAAGAGTCGCTTTGCGTCTTTCTTTGATTCTTACCTTCCTAATTACTGGCCTCTTCTGTGGTTCTGTTGCCCATTATTTATGAGGATGTCTGCTTTACCCACTCTGCTCCACACACACACACACACACACACACACACACAGAGTCACATCTGTCTCTAACCCTTGTTTGCTCCCTCCATCTGCCTTCGCCTGTGGCTTTCCTTACGGCGCAGAAACACACAGTTAATTATAACTATATGCATAAACTTTAATGTGTCTTTGTGTCTGAGACTGGCTAACTTCGCATCCAGCATCTATATCAATATCAATATAAATTTTTGTTTGTTTTTCTGTAAATATTCATCACCACGTAAACAAGTCTATTTTGTGAAACGTATTGGGTCACTAGGAACTTTAGAAACATTCTAGTTTTAGTGCAAAAGTTTTATGATGGTATAGATTTACTCAACTTTGTAAAAATGAGTTTCTAACATTTTTCTTCATATAACGTATTTCATTTTTTAAACATTAATTGAAAAAAGATATATGAAGCAAACCCACGACTCAGTTCTTTTTAGAACATTTTAATATTGCATAACCACCAGTTTTGAAAAACAAAAATTTTAAATGTATATATATCCAATGTATTTACAATGTAATTGTCATTTTACCTACACCTACCTTTGCATGGAGTCAGCCATCTTTGTCTCCACCCATTTTGCTTCAGTTTTACTTTGTTGCCGTTGCTTACAGGGGTTGAGATTACGCTGTGACGCTGTGGTATCTACGCAGCCCTACTTTGGTTTTTAAAATCCGTATTTACCAGTGAAATGCTGGAAGGCGGGAATATGATAAAAAACCCAATCTTGATTCATGGTCGCCACGATGCGAACTACACGCTCTGGACTCCTGTTGCTAATTAGGCCACTGGTTTCACTGGATTTTATTAAAGGGCTTCTAAAGTAATGAGGATACATTGAAAATGCAGAACACACTTTTAGCTTTTTACTTGTTAAAAATATTTTAAAAACAACTTTCCAATTCTGATTTTGTGCTGATTTCTCCCACGAAATCCCAAAGCGATGAATTAAACATAGTTTTCACCTGACATGCGGCTAATGAATTGGAGGATCGCTGTTTAAATATTGATAGACTTAAGCAAAAACACCCAGCGGTTAGTGTTATGCGTAATTATGCATAATTTCACCCATTTAAATATGAAATCCATCTATTTATTAAGTTCAGTCAATCAAGTTTATTTGTATCGCACATTTCAGCAACACTGCAGTTCAAAGTCATAAAAAATAGAATAAGAAGTCCATAAAAACATGCAGTCAACAGCAGAATTGCAAACCAGTGGCAAACGTTACATTTCCATCATCGAGAGCAAAAGTTACTCGGTCTGTCATTACATTGACAGTAACGATATCTGCTTGACAGCAAATGTTCAAATTAATTCTTAAGATTTTTGCAACTTAATTTTAGGCAGTAAGGGAAGCCAAGTAAATATTTTTACTCATGATGGGTTTTATCTGTCATTTCCTGAAGCTCTAATTTACGCTTTCATCTCACATTATGTAATTATCTTTGGGTTCAGGTCTCTCCCATAACTCATTTACAGCTGACGACTATCACTTGGCGAATCCCATACTGAGTCATCACTCAGTACTCACAAGATGCGGCTCTCCAGCTAATAAAGGTAATTGTCTCAGCGCCTTTTTTCCCTCTCTCTCCATATTCCAAAAAACGATCATGTCCGCCTATGAATTGCCCCGCATCTCGTCCAGATAATCACCGTGGAGATGAGAGGCTACTTCGCCGCGCGCAGGAGCCCGGGATCGTGACTCATATATTTTTTTTGGCTCGCGCGCGTCTGACTTTGATTGATGATTGCTTCTTTTCTCATTACTCCAGTCTGTCTGCGGTCGGTCGGAGGGTTTTGATTCGAGAGCGGTCACGTTAGCTCGGCGCACGCCCGCCATTTTCTGCTCGGGCGTCATCAGGCGGGGCCGCGCCGAGTTTCCCCCTGCGTTATTCTCGAAAAGAGGGACGCGTCTTAGACACAGCTGCAAACATTTCAAGAGTAATGTGATCATTTCTCATTGTGGCAACGACTTTAATGGCTTGAAATGATAGTTATTTACTCTATTATTTCTGCAAATATGCCTAGTAACAGTGTGTGGAATTGGTTATGGATTTGTTCACTGCCAAACCGGATGCTACGTTCTCTATCGGATATTAAATGGGCGATATGTTACATCCTCCAGGCACAGACATTTTATAGCACAATTAAGTAATTGTGTTACCTTAAGTTGTTATTAACAATACAATACATTTTAAATATGACTTGAAAGAAATTTGACTTTGTAATTTTATGCCTTGAAATTGGGCCTCTGTCTCCTTAAGAAGCTCTTCTCTTTCTGAAACTCCACCTTCAGGAAGTCATGAAAGCATCAAAGCCTGTTTACCCTTTAACGACATTTTACCAGTGAAAAATCAGCTATAAGGCATTTATTATGAATGATGATTCTTCCTATAATCACTGTAAACTAATATTTTCAATTATTTCAAGAACTCTGTCTTCATCCATTTAATCTGCAGTGTGTACATTTTTATTTAAAACAAACTGTAACAGTGTTGTGACATTATGGTGTGGGACAATCAGTGGAAATAATAAAGCTTCTCTGCCATCTCCCAGTGTCCAGTGTTTCTAAATATATATTATTATATGGATTATTCCTGTTGTATTGTTAGTATTGTCTTACAAACCTGTTCTGCTACTCTAAGCCAATGGAAACAGGTGTTTCAAACATGTTGCCGTTGATTCAGATTTTTTTTTTCTTTGTGCTAATTTGGAACAAAATATGGACTCACCTTGCTCACCATCAAACTACATCCAAAATGTGGCCAAGGAAGGTCAAACACCAAACATGTTACTCTCCTTGACTGGGAAATGATTTCTAGTTTTCAAAAGTACCATTTTTTGTGCTTTTACTTTTTAAACACATAGGTCAGAGTGATTCTTAAATTGCTCTCATTTCTTCCACTTAACTCCCCAAGAAAGGAATCGCACTGTGCTTCCGTTTTATGGAACAGCATCCAGTGTATTTTGGGATTTCTCCTCATTTTGGGGGGGAAAATAATGTGAAAAGGCTATTAACCAAGCAGTACAATTACTCCCTGGATACTGCAGCACTTCACTGTGTGAGTAGAGGCCCCTTTGTATGGTGCATGACTGTTTTTCTTGGTTTGCTGTATCCTCCTTTTTTTCAAATATGAAAAAAGTCATGTTTATTTGTGTAGCTGATTTTCAACAAGGCAGTTCAAAGTGCTTTACATCATAAAAACATCACATAATCACCAAATGTGAAGCAAAATGTGAATTACATTTTGTCAAAGGCTGACGTCAAAATCGGTACACGTGAAATATGTTGGTCAATGTTTCATTTATTGTGGTTCAAACCCATCTATGAACAGGTGGGATTTTTCTGATCGTTTACTCCAGATTTGTGGTGCATAGAAACTTATTTGGTTCTGTGGATCCAGAGCAGGCTGGAGCCAGACATTAGCTCTTTAATCCTGTAAAGGTTCTTCAGGTGATAGAAGTCTGATTTTGTAACCATCTTTATATGTCTTTGTAGGTTCAGGTCTGAATCCACATTTACAAAAATAAATCACTATTCTACCAAGAATATAAAGTGATATTTTTCATGGAAAATTTTCGGAATAACTCAAAATAATGTTCAGATATTTCTGACATCATGACCTCCCAGTAACCAGAATCTTACTGGTATACAGAATATGTATACAGAAATGGAAACACCTGCATTTCATCAGAAAGTAGGTCAAACCAAACACCAAAATCAAAACAGAACAAAAACACAGAAATAAAGTTATTAATGTAATTTAGAAACTGATCAACACAACTAAATGATTGGTTAACTAAAACATTAACACAGGCCAACTAAAAGGTTTCTTCGAAGAGAATGTACAGAAAACGAAACCCCTCCAATTGGTTGTACCGGTGATGTAATCAGTGAGATCACACACCAATTCAAACAGAAAGTGGCAGGTTGGCCCCTCCTATATATCTGTTGGATCTGATGGTCGTCATGAGTAAAAAAAGACACAAATAGAAGAAATTTATCAGAAATGTATATTGTAACAGAAAAAACATTCATATTTATCTAATGGTTTAGTAGCATTAGCTTTAACAAACATGCATCAATGTAAACTGTGACATAAAGCCACCACAAACAAACCAAAGATGATAAGTTATGTTATGACGCTAAGAAACAACCACTTTATTGGACATACATATTCCAGAAGGCCAAACGCCATTTTACCACACCTTCATATTTCCTGTCTACTTTAATGCCGGAGACGACATTAATTTATACTTTAATACTTTCCCATCTTCTCTTCTTTTTTTCTCTGTTCATAATCCGAGTTGGAATTCAGGAAAGATCAGATTCCAAACTTTCCTGGTTTTTTTCCTTATGAGCCCTGAATCCAAAGCACAAACAGAGAAGCATGAAACCAAAAACAACCATGCATCCACATACTCAAAGTGAATTTTAAATCACAAAAAGTCCAAACAGATTTTTTTTTCTTCAAGCGTAGCTGTCTTCCCTCCTATTGCCAGCAGTTGTTTTCCCCAATAGGTTTTATTCAGACTTTAAACAACCTCCGACTTGTGAGAAGGGGTGAAAACTGGGAAACATGTGTATGTTCAGAGATGCAGGAGTGAAAGAGAAATGGGAAGATTGTGGAAAAGAGGAATAGTTTAATTGGGAAGAAAGAATGAGGGAAGGGTAAATTAAATCCCTCGACTCTTTTCCATCATTTGGTGGAACGGTGACTGATGGATGGCTGTGTGGATTAATTGAAAAGGGAAAGAGATCTGACTGAATCAGGAAGTTCACACACTGATGGTGCACCAATCGACGTGACCCCTGGGCAAGTTCGCAACTCAAGTAGAGCAAACAAAGACCGTGTAGCATAGCTGACCTGAGATACTTGGTGAGATATTTTTGCCATTTGGGCCAACATTAAAGCAAAGAAAGATGGGCAAAAAAAATTTTGAATGAGCATCTGTGACGTTATTTGTAGAAAACCACAGAGAAATTGATGTTAAAGTTCAAAGGACTGATCTTAACACATTCCAACTAAACAGTGATAAATTGCTTTGCAAAGAAATTCATAAATTTGTTTTTCTGCTTTTCTGTAAAATCACCAACTAAAATTTGCCCAAAACGCTGCACTCATAGCTGCTCCCCAGTATAAGCGGTTTGTTGCTCCAACGTCTGAATAAGAGACCAACGTCTCCTCTGATGGTTGATGGGTAACGAACGTGCAGATGTCAACATCCGCCACTGCTGCGATTTTTAACGACTTACCACGTGAACAAGTTTATTCACGTGATTTAATTTTCTTTCCTACGTAACGGAAACGTCCCAATTGTGATTTTTTTTCCCCCAACATTAGCAGAATATCGACAAGGATTTGCGCACGTTCGTAATGGAAATGCAGCCACTGTTGTATTCAGCTGCTCATGATGCTGCCTACAGGCTTTTGTCCGTCTTTTACATTTTTTCATCCAACGTTTAGGTATTGGAAATGAAATAAACTCTATTCCACCCTCTCAATGCTCTGGGTAAAGCGTGTCTCAAATGAATGTTCCTCATTGTCAAAGTTTTTTCCGATTATTTTTCCCCACATTTTTATGAGTGCAGTGCATTCCTAAAGCTAAACCCCAACGCTTTGTCGTAGGTTCAGTTCCTCCAGGTAAGGGGCATTTACTTTGTGACAAATTTCGACCGCCGATCAGTCAGTTCCCGACAGACACACTGAACTGATTGACGGGCGGCATCATGTCAGTCGATAGCCCCAACTTTCGGGGGAACTGTGGCAGCATATCATTGAGTGTCACCTCATTTAACCCAATAGAGGTTTATACGCCAGTGTTGGACCCTCCCTATGTGTTGTTCCTGATGCTGTTCTGTTTGTGCTCTTGCCTGTTGAGAACAGCTAACGGCAAAGGTTTGATATGCACAGAGAGAGCGAGAGACGGAGCCACAGAGTAATTATTCTGAAGGGCTGCGAGGTAAGAATGGCAGTGCAAAAGAATCAGAGAGAGATGAGTTGATGAAAATAAAGAAACAGAGCAAAAGGGATGAGATGGATGGGGGGTCATGGAAAACTGGTAAAGGAGCAAAAACAAGAGAATGAGAAAATGGACTTGAAGGCGACTTAAACTAGTGGTGACAGAAAAATCAATTTGAGGAGCAGAACTGATCCAAACCATTTCTGACCAACTCTTGGGAGAAGTGTGCGTCTGCCTGGAACTCGTTGTGTCTTAACTCCAGCTTTCCTCCCTTTTTTTAAGTCTTCACCTCTGCCGCCCCTCCGTCTGTTGTCACCTTCTGTGTCTTCAGCGTTATTTCCCAGTTTCCCTCTCTGTCATTTTTGCTCTTCCTTCTCCTTTTTCCCTCACCGCCCCCCAAGCTTAGTCCCCCTGATAAGGATGTGAATCAGACCATGAAGAAGTCTGAGACTGTGGCGCGACAGGAGCCAGGATCAAAACTTCAGGGGACGCTTCTTCTTTTTCATTTTTTTCCTACATGAAACTGCCAAGAGGAAACCCCCACAAAAAGATGGGAGAGAAATGAAATATTCATCGTGGTTATTATTCTTGTTTAACAAGATTGAGTACCACTCCTTTCTGAGATTCAATTATTTATCCAATGGCTACAACAAGAAATCCCCGCTCCGATTCCCTCGTCCACATCAGCAAGACGTAACGCAGCGCACACTACGATACACATCGATACTGGCATTTTGTCAGAGCTGCTGGCCTTTGTGACAGATGTTTTTGTGCTGCGTCTGTGCGGCGATGTATTAAATTTGCAAAATGTCAGACAGAGAGGGCTCTGCCAAACAGCTTTGACCCTGCTGACCTTTGCTTCATCCTGAGCCTGCCACTTAGCAGTCCAACAACCTTCAAAGTGTTTGTCAGTTTGGTCAGTTTTGTCCAGCAAGACTCTCTGACTACAGTACTTGAGGTAAATTTGATGTATTATTTGAGGTGTTATTTAAGTATTTACATTGCTTTAGTTAATATAATTTCAGAGAATAAATAATTGTGTAGCAAACCCGCCTCAAAAACACAGCGTAAGCTAAGTCCATACTTTTACAAACATTACATTTGCAACCTAACGCTTAAATATTGAGTGTAGTCTAAAAATAACTCTAGTTTTAGCATATGATAAAACAAATGAACAGTTTTCATCGCTTAGCATTAAAACTTACTCATTTACAAAACAAAAAGCAGTTAATAGAACAAAATAAGTTGTATTAACGGCTCTACAACTTGTCTGTCTTTTCCTGTCCTTAAGCTGCCATTCCCTAATATGCAAACAGGAAGTTGTCCTTTTAAAATAAAAGCATCAAACCTAAAATTGGAAGTTATCCATCCATCCATCCATTTTCTTACACCCAAGGTAAAACAGAGAAAACAAAGTGAAAGGTAATAAGCAACAAAAAAGCAATACAAAAAATTAATGGAGATAATTTGGGGTCATTTACAAATTGTATTGTAAGTATTGCACTGTCTGAGTACATTTCTAATGCAAAATGATTTGGATCATAATCCAAATTTTAAAAAAAATCTTGATTGGGTAATTTCTCCTTAGTGAGTGGGAGCAAAAAATACAAACAAAGTTATAGTAGCTTTAGCTTAGCATGCAGCGTAGCTTTAGTCCTTCCTAGGATGTTGTTTTTAAAAAAATTTGATATAGTTAATGGCAGTTTTATTGCCACCTACGGGTTGTTCATTGACACTCCAACATTTTTCACTGGGATATCAGAATCCCAGTGAAAAAGGAGGAATCAAATGCTGTTGAAAAACTGCATTTTTTTTTTCTTTAGATTTTTAACCTCTACTCTTTTAAAATAAATCTGTATAACTAAATTATTGTTATACATTAATGTACAAAAACCACCTTTGGTTTTTACCCTGTCTTCTCTCCACTTGCTTCTGTTGAGGTAGAAACTTTGTAGTTTGTAGTGTGGACCCCTTAAGAGGTGACTCACATCTTCCTTATCCAAAACGAAAGTGAAAAACTTGGCAGTTTTCTTGTCTTTTTAATGCTTTTCTTTCACCTTGATTGTACGTCGTATTTACCGTTGAATTGGTGGCTTAAATAACAGTCATCGCAGGCCTTTCGTTTTTACTAACCCCAGCATGGAGGGGAGAAGTAAAAAGTGGCTCTAAGGTGGAAATTGTTGGTACCCAACAACATATTGCGGAAAGACCAATGGCTCATCCGTCTGGAAGATTGAGTCCATTTGATGAAATTTGTTTCCTGTCTTCACCTTTTATTTTTTGTTGCTATTTTTCTTCTGCTTAACCAGAGAGTTCATAACAAATATCTGAAGATAATACATTTTACACACATTCGTTTTCCTGTTATAAAATTTGTACAAAATACTACAAATGTATTCAGATAAATGTTTTGAGTCTTTACCATTTTTCGTTTTTATAAATGTGTTTCCAGGCAACACATTTATTTTCCATGATTTCATCTGCTTTTTCTGTGCCCTTCATCCATTTTCATTTTCACCTAATTTGCCTTCAGTTTGCTTGGCAGAATCTTTTTGTTCGGTCAGAATAACACTCCTTTAATGACAAATTCTCTTTTAAACTCCGTTTTTTTTAATGATGTGAGATCTGTTTAAACCAGTTAGTTTCTTTCATCTGTGTTATTTTCAACTTATCTGAGCCCACAATCTCTTGTTTCTATTGTCTGATCAGTCTTAAAAAAACAACTTTTTTTTGGAAGTTGATAAAGTTGTGCTTTCTAGAGAAATAATTTTACACCGTCTTAAGTAGCTGTGTGTTTGTCCAAGTGTACCATCATCATTTTTCATGTTTTTCTTTTTGTTTTGTTTTTTGTTTTGTAGTAATTGGATGCAGCTGCAAATAATCATAAATTAAATCTGCTACTGGAGACGCTGTTCCAGGTGGCTATCATTTTCTTTAATTGGAACCCTTCAAACACTTCCTTATGCTTCCACTACACAAGACGCATATCTTACACATTTACCCAAACCGTTTCTTAAAGGGGCAGTATTATGTGCTTTCCAGCTGTATAGTATCATTTTTTATAGCACAATGAAGTTTCAGCTGATATAAATATGCTGCATAAATCAAATGTGACTGAAAATAAGTTTGACTTTGTGACTTAGCGCACTGAAATTGGGCTTCTCTCTTTAAGAAACTCCCGTTCTTTCTGTGACTCCGTCCTCAGGAAGTCGGCACAACTCCTCTGTTAACCCTTTAATATTCTCATTTCCTACAGAAGTTTGATTCCTTCCAGGCCTTCATACCTTCTCTAAAATGGAATTATTAATTTTTTTAAATGATTTCCCTGAATACACTGCTATGTTTGTGAATTAGAACCAAAACCTATCAAAAATCCAAGCTTGAATGTATATAATTATTAACAATGATTTACTTCATATACCTCACAAATTTACATGGAATTTTTTTTTAATTCAACTACTTTTACATTTTCTTCCTGATATGTGGGTGAGTATTTCTTAAGAGATAACAGAACAATGCAAAAAAATGTTTGTTTTTTTAAATGTATATATTTATATTTTTCCCAGTAACTAATAACTAATAAAAACCTGAATCTTTAATTACAGTGCAGCAATTATTTATGTTTCTACTAATATATGACAATTTGGGTCGATTTGCCATCACCAGTTTATCTCTTGGCACAGATTCTCTCAGTCGAGTCAGGGGTCTAAACAAAATATTAATATTATTTCAGTCGGTTATAAGGCATTTGGTTTCACCTCCATGTCCATAATTGTTGCACTTAAAGTCTTAAACTCAAATCATGAGAAGATGCTGAAATAATCACTGAAATGTTAAAACCTCAAATCCATAAGCCAATTTAAATATTGTATTGTGTCTTCAGTCAGATGATTTAATTACTGTTTAGCAGCTAAAGGTTAATACTTAATTAGAACGGGTTAAAATTACAAAATATGATTTTTTTTATAGGTTTTCATGAGACGAGTACGAAAGTACGAAACTTTGAAGCTGCAGATGTGTAGGAACCCTTTTCAAACTCGATTATTGTTCATTGTTTGACCGCCTGTTTAAAGAATTCATGCTGTAAAGTCTGCGGAAAATCTTCAAACAAAACACTTTCTTTCTTTTGAAAAATGGAAAAAAGAAAAAGAAACATCCTTTGTTTGAAGAAGGGCAAAGGGCAGCATTGACCCGTTCTATAAAGCAAAGCCAAGCGCCAACTGATTTACAGACTGACGACATACATGTGCAAGAACTGCTTCACGACTCAGGAGGGTCTATAGTGGTTGGCAAAAGTATTTAAACTCTTTGAACTTTGATTTTTGAACATTTTGTCACATCCACGCACAAACGTTTTCATATTTTGTGGGAAAATGCAAAGTGATTGGAAAACTATTCAATGCCTTGTACATTTTCTCACATTTCAGACTCAAAGTTGAACATTTGATGTTGATGCAAGTTGAACATTTGATGTTGATTAATTGATGTCACAATAAATCAATTAATCGCATAGTAAATTAAATCAAACTAATACATACACACACACGTGTGTGTATATAT
>CAEGAF010014159.1:0-18312 GCA_903067075.1 Micropoecilia bifurca
ACACACACACACACACACACACACACACACACACACACACACACACACACACACACACACACACACACACACACACAGACGCATGGGTTTGTTCAAAGCACAGAGTCCTTATCTCTCCATCCTCTCTATTCTGAATTTCCCCTCAGGTTGAGTGGAAAATGTCAGCCTCCCTGGAGAATAAATGTGTGTACAGCAGCGGTGTTGGAGTTTTAATGAAAGTCTGTGCATATAATCTTCTGGGCCGCCTGCCGCCTGAACGCAACGCAAAGACACCAACCAGAAACATCCAGAGCCGACTAAAGCCACACTTCTCTTCCTGACTCACAAAACAACACACAGCTCCTCGGGAGGCATGTCAAGGACACACACACAGAGGTGACACCGACACAGATGAGGGTTATCATCTCACCCAATTACCTTTCTTCTATGTTTCCCAGAATGCAACTGGAGCTCATAGTAATTGGCATTGGCCTGACCTGATACGGGAAAAAAAGCCTGGGAGAGACGCTCCATCATGACTGTTGAGGCAAATAATGATGTGCAAATAGTCCCCCACTCTCACCCCACTAGGCATGAGATGACATGGGGACCGCGTCTGACCTTTGACCTTTGAAATGAAATGACACCTGGTATCGACAGACAGGATGAAAGCAATCAACAATAAAATATGGACAAATAAAGCAAAGATCGATACATCCTGAAGGAGTAAAGCATGAAATAAAAATCATTTTAAAGATCCACTGACAGGAGTTACAGACATTTTATGTCAAGTTGGTGATAAATTGGTTTCTGGAGATTTTCAGTATTAAATTTTAAAATCCCAGTTGCAAATGCATCATAAGTGATGAAAATTAATTTTTATATAACAAGGAAGGAAGAAAGAAGAGGAAAAAAGAAAGAAAGGTACAAAAAGGAAGAAAGAAAAGAGAGGAGGGAAATGAAAAAGAGAGAACAAAGGGAAAAAGCCAGGTTATAAAAAAGATGAGAAAGGTAGAAAATGCCTATAGAGGGACACAAAGACGAAAGAAAGTTGGGAAATAATAAAGGACCTAAAGAAGTTAGACAATGTAAGAAACAAAATCTGGAAATTCAAATCTTTTTTGATACTCTTATTTTCTTTATTCATAATTATCCTAGACAATACTGAAACTAAATCCACAACTTTTGCAAATTTTACTAGCCTAAGTAGAAATGCTGCATACAGAGAAAATCAGGTGGTACTGATGAGCCAAAACACTCGTCAGAAACGATCGTCTTCAAAGTGACGTGGAAAATTCATGAAGCAGGAAAAAGACTTTTTCTGTAAGATTCGTCCACTAATGATTAAACGTGCGAACATCAGCTTTAACACTTTTTAGCAAAATGTTGGGATGAAAACATCTTCAGCAAAGACATGAGGTTTTTTTAACAGCATGGTTTCTACTGTGTGTGTTAATGCATGTTAAGATATATTTGGTGATAGAAACAGTCAAAATAGTTTTAAGAAAAGACTTAAATACTCAGATTTTGGTTCACATGGTTGTTCATGTCAGTTTGATTTTTTTAATATTTGTTCACATTTAAGGTATTATAAACAGAACTCAGTCACCACATTATTTTCTCTATGTTGAAGGTTGGGCCATCTATTTTAACAGTTACAGCTGATAACGAGTAGAGATGGCTCATATGGACTCAGAATTTTATCAAGATATTTTGTGGTACTATTGTGATAAGGATCAAAATGATCATGAAAAACCATTTATTGTGTTGATTTTTTTTTAGACGTTTTAGCATTCCTAGTGAAACAAACACTGTTCTCAGAAAACATTCCTATTTTAAACTGGCTTCTTCTGGGTCCCATACTTTTCGTATCTAATGATAATATTACATTTATGTACTTATGTATTTAGTTATTTTTTATTTAATTATTTTGTTTTGTTTTTTTTTTTCTCTCTTTCTTCATCCCAGTTTTTTTTTCACATGTCACATTCTCCTCACATGTCAGTTTGTATTTAACTCCATCAACTCTGTTGTGTTTGTTCTGTTTTTGAAAATATATAAAAAATGCGTTAAAACAAATGTACTGATATTTGTGTAACAGTGGAGAAAATGGTAAAAAAAAATTACTTCTCCAATAACGCCAGTTTTGTTTTGTTTTTTAAGACAATGATAAATCATGATCACAAATTTTCATAGGTGTTTTTGTCTCATGCATCTCCCCTAAAACAGGAGTTTTATGTTACAACATCTGGACCACGGCAGAGCAGAAAAAACTTCCATCAGGTCATGGATTCACATCATTCACTCCGACAAAGAGAGATAAAATCAGTAAGAGTAAGTTATTAGTGGTTTCTTACAAAGCCAGCGCAGTGCTCACAGAACGTTGGCTTCACGTAGGTGGTCTCTGTGAAGGTGTGGATGAAACCCATCTTGCAGTTCAGCAGAGAACTGGCTTTCAAGAAGTAGTCGATCATCTCCTCTCTGCTGATCTTCCCGTCTCTGCGATCAAGACGGAAAAGGAGGAGACAGACTGTAAACACACACTGATGTTGCTAACTTTATCACGTGTGTTAACTGGTGGATTCTCACTGGTTCTTGTCCAGCTCTCCAAACTTGCTGAGGTAAGGGAAATTGTTCCTGATCGCTTCAAACTCGTCCCTGGAGATGTGGCCGTCACCATCCGTGTCAAAGTTCTTGAAGACACTCTGCAGGTAAAATAATAAATTAAAATGGAGGATAGCATAACATTTGATGCAAGAAAAACCTGAAAAACTGGGTGTGACTAAAATTAAAAAGGTTAATAATTAGAAGATTATCTAAATACAAACAATATTTAACAGAAATATAAGTCTTCAATTTGTTATTTTTCACAAACTGTGTTTCAAGCTGCCTCTAATCAGTGTGGTATGACATTATTCTGGTTTGTTGAGCGATGGCAGTTTCCTGTCACCCCATTTTGTTCCTGGTTTGCTTGTTGCTAGGCGACTGGACATAGACCAAGGTAATGGTGGAAATAAATCTCAAGACCTGTGTGTATTTCTGAGCCGCTCACTTTTTGTCTCCGCGGTCGATGGATTAGGGTTAGGAGAAAGTCCTTATAAGATGAATCTGTTGTCTCATGAACTACTTCCTTTCTTACTTCAAAATAAGAGTCATGGGTAAATCCTGCACTCTTATATGCAGATTCAGAACTCATGATAACAGTGTTATCTTGTTTCACCAGACAATTTCAGCTGCTGACCTGGTTGCTCATTTGATTCTTTTGTCCCTTTTACACCGTATAGAAAATGTTAAAAATCTATGCGCTACCTGAGTGACAATCAGGCCAAAATCGGAATCGGCAGGTCAGGATTTTTAATAGATCTGCAATTGGTGATCGGACAGAAAACTGCAATCAGTGCACCCTTAGGAAAAAGCTTTCAATATCTTGGCTGTATAAGTTTAAACATCCTTACTAAAACTTTGTTGAACCACCTTTAGAAAGTGAAGAGGCAGCACGAATAGAATGCGACACGCAGGCAGAAACTGTTAAATGTGTTAATGAGGAGAAACATCATGACATTTTAATATCCCATGATTTCCCATCCAACTCTAATAATAACATTTAATTGTGCGATTTAAAAGTTTTTCCAGACCTGTTCTAAAGAGGTTATATTAGTGCTTGTGTAGTGCAGCAGTTTATCTTTCATTCGAGTTTTAGCTCCCTGGGTTTGCTGTTTTAATTACTCAGTGGCGACTAAAAGGGGCTCTGACTGCAGTGTTTTTCACGTCAAGTGAAGAAAGCCCTGGCAGCAGCAACCGGGCCACAATTTTAGGGGAAAACGCTTTAATAACTGCGTTCAGACTGGAGCGGTAAAAGCAGGAAGCTGTCGCAGTCACATCAGCCGGCCTGCAGGCTTTATTTATAGCCTGACGATGTAATGAAACCAAAACATCTTCTGCATGAAACCACAGTTCTTCTGCTGGCACGTGAAAGATGACAATTGGCGATGGACTTAAACTAACAACGGACCAAATTTAGCACTGCAATACATTTGTGAATGCGGGTAATTAGGACATATAAACCTGCAAACACAAAAGAAAATCAGCATGAGATTCCACCAGCGAATGCCTCTGTGTTATGACAGTCTGCAAACAAAACACTTTAGTTCCCCTCAATGGGAAACTTCAACTTCTTTTTAAGTGGAGTTCCATGGAGAACGTATGAGTAGTTGGTACATCTGCACCTTAAATTATTCGAGCCTTGTCGCTAATTAGCATTATTATCCAAAAATACAAGCTAGCAGCTGGTTTGCAGTGAACAATTCGAACAAGGATCAATTAAATATGTCAGTGTAGCTACTATATGAAACATGAAATGTCACTTTCAGCTGCTACTGCAGAATCAGATTCATTTAGTTGGTGAAAATGTTTTTAATTTCTGAGTTTCTGGTGAGAATGGAAGTAAATCAGCCATTCTCTTCCTTCCCTGAACTGCTGCCATGCTTCACTGTAGGAATGATGATCTACTCAGAGAATTTTAACCTTTGGTTCGTTGAGCCCAGAATTGCTCTAATTAAAAGCCTCACAACTATATCAGAATATAACATTGTTCCACATCTTCAGCTTTCCAGCCAACATTAAATAGTCCTTCTATGGAGGACAAGAGCAGATAATCAGTTATCCGTATCGTTGTGGTCCCTGATGGAGCCCAGGAGTTAGACTGAGCCCCCAAAGGAAACTCACCTCCACCATCTTCTCTATGTGTTTCTTAATGATCGTCGGGTCAGCATTGGGTTTCACCGACACGGCCCACTCATCAATCATAGTGGACTTAGGTTCAGGCGCCGGGGCAGGGCTGGAGTTCTGCTGCACAGCGAGGAAGCACAAAGGATCATGGGATTGAGGTTAAACTAAGGAAGAAAGACGATAGCTTTGGCAGAACAAAGCAAAGGTTAACACGTCTGTTTTAGGCAATAACTTTCTGATATATATATATCCTCAAAACATTCTGGTCCAGTGGTTCAGGATGGATAATATCCATAAGAAAATAACAGCCTTGCAATTCTTTAATAACCCATTTTAAACTGCAGCATATATCGTTTGATCAACAGCTGAAGTCAGTCTGCTACAGACGTTTTGGGCATTATCAAAAAATTCTGTCTTATGATTATTGAACATGTGGGCCACTCTGTCATACTCAATCGAGCTGCAAAATATTACAGCAATAACTGATATTATTATTATTATTCATTATTGAATATCATGCTATGCTAGGCTGATGCTTCACTCAGCATGCTGGGTGTTTGAAACTGTAAGTGAAACTGACAGCAGAACCTACTTTCTGACTGATTTGATTGATAGTTACGACCATTTTGAGATTGTTGGTGTGTGATTTATAACAAAGCAATAAATACATAAAATGATACAGCAGTAGAAGCATTCCTAGTTGTGATAGAGCACAACATCACAAAACTCCAGTCTTGATTTCTCACAACTGAACCAACTTAATGTATTTTTTCAGTAGGTTTGCACAGGAAATGGTGGCAGTGTAGTGTCACTGTGTAGTGTCAAAACCAAACACGTTTCCTTGTTTGGCCTTGATGTGGAGAGCTCTGTGATTTCAGCAGGTAGAAGTCAAGTCAAGTCTAGTCAAGTTTATTTATATAGCACTTTAAAACAGTACCACTGACCAAAGTGCAAAGGTAGAACAGGAGCATGTGGTTCTTAAAATGTAAGCTAAACATTAGCTCCCTTAGTTTTTTGTGATTTTAATGCTGCACACGTCAACAGTGCAATGATACATGTCTAACATCTATCCAAGAACTGGAAACCGAGGCTTCAAATTAAACAGTCACTCCAATATCATGGAATGATTTTGCCTAGTGGGATGAGCGTCCCTTACATGGAATGGTCAAGATCTGAGCAACATGAAAGAGGAGATACATTCTGTGTTGGGTCAACCAGCTGGCGGCAGTGTAATGGTGAGGCAGATATGCAACATCTGCCTCCCTTTATCTGTAGCATGAAGAATTAGACAGGTCTAAAGGGAAGGTACGAGCAAAAAGTATCTTACAGCTGGCTTGCGTGGTTCTCTCTGTAGAGACATCTGGTAGATCTCCTCCTCAGTGTGGTACTGGTCCAGTGATACCTGCAGAGAAAACATGAGCGTGAGGCATGTAGAGTTAGATGATGTCACAGCTAATATCTCTAAAAACAAAAAACTTCTGCTTCACAAAAACTCATCAAATATAATGTATCCTGATAGTTTTCAAAAATTAATTCTGCCAGAAACGTTTATGTCAATTTTTTATTGTATGTCTGGGATTTAAGGCTCATAAAAGCCAATATGTTTACAGAAGTCCACTGTCTTTCATAAAATAACATGTATAAGAACATATAATTTCCCTTGCACACATATATTTTTTTTACACACTATTATTTATGGAAGTGTTTAGCTGTCGTTAAAACGAGAAATGAAACTAATTTGTGTGAAATGTTGTCTCTGCTGCCCAAAGATTGGTCTGTTACCATGACAACCCATCATACAGCAACAGTGTTCAGTCAGAGGCCTGTTCAGATCTGATATAAGACTGACTGCTGCCAGAGATCCTTTTTTTTCCCATTTCATTATCTAAGGTACTTAGATGATATGAGTTATGATGAGAACACTTAGTATCCCTTTGGAATAAATAAAATATTTTTGAATTGCTATGACAAAAAATAAAACTTGTTAGCAGGAGTTTTATATCTTGCTATAGTGAGAAGGTTTCTGGTTTTATTAAAATGCTGCTGTATTTATTATCTAGGTCTGGCAGTTAAACACTTTGATAATTACTCAACACTGACATTTGACACTGTCAGTAATTCTTGACATGGAGAGAACTTTTCTTACACACCATAACTGGGAAAAAAAATTGTGCCATCTTGTGGACATTTACATTTTTAGGCTCTTATCTTAAATCAAATCTTAATAAAGGTTAAAGTTGGAATTGAAGAATTTTTGTCTGTAAGAGCAAATGTGCCTGTTTCTACAAAGAGTCATAATTTAAGGAACTAAAGTTTAAAATTAAATATCACCGTTGATATTTAATTTTTGATATTCTGTCAAAAGGCCAGAAAATTGAAAATAAATCACATGACTTGTTTCTGGGATTAAATGTGACACCCAGCCTTCCAACTTAATTTTTTGTCTCTCTTTTTCATGAACCTTTGTTGTTTTTTTTAATAGCCTTTTTTCTTCAGTTTATTCTCTCCAATCTCCATTCTTCCACAGAAGCACCAGCTACAAGCCGTCATTCCTCATTTGAGGGTCAGCCTCAGGTCACATGGTGTCACCTGAACCGGCCTTATTAGCAGACAAATGGCAGCTGGAGGTGGCAGCTCAGGAAGTTACTTTTACCAAAGGTCGAGGAGAGCAGCAAATGAAATCCAAACAGATGTTTACAAATCTGAGGCAAACTAAAGCGAATAAGTTCAGTTTGCGTTTGCTGCCACCTTTGCAGCTCTTTTGTTGCTCTCTGCGAGGCAGAGCTGGACCTGGACGTTTATCACAGCGAGACGCATTGATTTGTCCAAAATGAAAACTATTCACTGGATCGGCAGGTGTCTAGTACACAGAGACGGCTCACCTGTTCACAGTGGGAAGTGATAGCAGAGCCTTGTTTAACAGCAGCGCCCCTCTGCCCCCGCACCACATCACTACAGCATTTATTTCTGGGCAAGGTTACAAATTAAAAGTCACACATACGTTTCCACCACTGGCCCCACAGTTGTTCTGCGCTGAGCTGTTGTCAGGGTGTTTCCTGTGTTTTACTGAGGCAGACTGGTTCACCAGGAAGGAGAAAAGTTCTTTTTTCTGGTTTAGTTCTCTTTTTAACCAGATTTAGTTCTTCCTCAGAGTAAAGGTTAAGAAGTAGTTATTCAATTATAAAATCCAAGTTATTTTATTGAAATTACTTGCATACAATAGTTGGGTTTGTCAGAACTTTGACTAGGCAGCTAGCTCGATGTACCAATTGTCCTGCAGTAAGTTGAATCTCTGAATAGTATGAGGAAACTTCTGATTCAGATTGTATTAGTGCTGATGTGAAAACCTCACCACACATCCTGTCATCCTGCTTTGTTTCTGAAAACTCTAACCAAAATGGCCAGAAGCAGCTTCGACAGTTTATGACAAAGAAGTTTGCTAAAAGAGGCTTGTGTTTAACGTGGTGATGGTGTCTCCATGGTGATCTGTACAGCTGGTTTTCCTCTGCCATTTTAAATGTAGGTCAGATGTAACTGTGGGTTATCTGAAGATATTACACCGTAGCATTAGATGGTGATGACAATCTACACGTTCTATGGGTCACAGTTCTCTATGTCTCATATATTGGTTTTGTTTTCCCCCTTCTAGTTCAGTGTCAGTTAATTTTACCAAACCTTTCAAAAACCTTTTAATGACCTTCTTAATAAATCTAAATTTATACAATTTTACATCAGAGGTATTGCGCAGAGAGGGAACTACAAGATTAGACTTCTCACTTCGCTGCTACTAGCTGCCTAGCTGCTAATGATAAGTACGTTAGCTTGTTGACAGGTTAGCTACACTTCAGATTTACTGGACCACCAGCGTTATTAAGGAGGGTCTCATAAGACTCAACACGTCAACCACAATAACAACACTCAAGTTAATGGCTTCAGGTATAACGTCAATATGGCAGGCCCCAATAAAAGTGAAGGTAATCCAGATAAAAACCACTCCCAGATTTAAATAGCATAAAACTAACTTAGAAAAAAGCTCACTCTGTTTGTGAAATTCCCTACAGATGCCATTTAATTCACATTCTGAGGGCAGTACTGAGTCATGTAATAATCCAAAAAATAGCACATCTAGTACTGCTTCTAATAATACTGCTGACATCTATGGTGGACCACACTTATTTGTAGTTATTTGTATTCACTGATTTTTTTTTTCTAACAATTACAAATTTGCCTATTTTTTTTAAAGCTATTCCAAAGAAATGCAGCTTAGCTGAAAAACCTAGCCGCAATTCAACTTGAAACGCTGCTGACTAATGTTGGCATAGCAGTTAATCCAGGAGCGCCATTTATTTTTCTTGTTGCTGATTGGCTGTAGCCCCTAAGAGCAGAAATAAGGAAGGCTGTAAACATTAGCTTCTGTGCTACTGATAAGACTGTTCATATTTTTAAAGCATTTTAACGTATATTTACTGTCTGAACTACAGTCAGGAGCTCTGTTAGAGGGAATCTCAAGTATTTAAGGACTTTAGCCATTTTAAATCCTGCAAGTAACTTTATTTCCACTGTATAAAAAAGTAAAACTGATCATTTTGATGAATTAGAACAAACATATTTATTCTTCCGTGCTTTGATGCCTGCTTGTCTATAAATGGTCACGATTGCACAAAATTATGATTTTGATGATGTTACAAAATTATTAGTTAGCCAGAGTGAACTGTGTTAGAGTCCTGTTGTTTCATTTGAGTTCAGTGTATTTTCAGTCTGAAGAATAAGCAGATGAATTAAATGCCAATTGTGCTTCATGCAGTTGGCATTAATGTGCAGGTTGATTGAAACATTTAGAAAGACTCTCACCCAGGGGGATTCTATTATGTACTTTCCTTAAAAGCATTACTCTTGACCGTGATAGAATTGTGATTTTCCTGTTAATTATGCACATGGTACCCAGGCTAATAAGCAGGTGACTAATGAAGTCATTTGTTTTTCATGGAATTCAGTGGTAATAAATCGAAAGGGTTGCTGAAAGAATGCATGCCAAACTTGTTACATTAAAATTTTTAAATAGGTTACAGTCATGCTACTTTGTGTTGATCTGCTCATAAAAAAGACACAAGACGACCAGAGTGATAAATATTTTTGGAAGACCCTGCATCTGCATATGTTAAAGCAGTTAAACCTGCGCAGTCTTTGATGTTTTGATGCAGAGAGAGACTCCAGGGTTTTGAGTAATTTCATCGACTTGCTCTCCATCTTCTCATTGCAAGCTGAGCAGGACTTAACACACATCAACTCCACTCGCTACTGACAAAAGATAATTGAGTATTGACCCCGTCCTGTAAACTTTCCTGACGTCCACCTCAGATCTAAAGCCCATGAAAAGGACGGCGAGGTGACTTCTGTTGTCAGCGGGTGCTGTATAAATAAACCAAATTCCAGCAGCTATCTCACATCAACACTGGCAGCCAGGCTGAGTAATTGATCTCTTGGGATTGTTTAAGCTTCCCTTCTCACATTCAGGAAACATCTGCCAAAAATAATGAAACACAAACACAGAAGCAGTAAAGCGGCGGTGCTAAAACAGAAACCCGACGCTTTCATGCTGATCTGCAGGGAGGGCCAAATCTGAAAATTGGTCTCACACATGGGAAGTGGTAAATACGGCTCTTTGCAAAAGTAATTCAGTTTAAGTTTTTCACATTTTGTCTCATTAAGACCACAACCTTCAATGGGTTTTGTAGGGATTTTATGTGGCAGAACAGCACACAGTAGCATGTAATTGTAGAAGGAAGTAAGGAACAGTGGATCCCCGGCTGGGGGAGGCGGTTTGGGGGGTGGGGGTGGGGGGGTTGTTAGAGACCCCTAAAACTCATGAATACTGGGAAGCCCCTCTAAAGATGTTTCTAACTGCTTATTTTAATTGTTCAAACATAAAGTATACCACAAAGTGGATTAATAGCCACAAAGCAAATCTTAGAACTACACAAGCTAACATCAGAACTACAGAAGCTAACATCAGAACTACACAAGCTAACATCAGAACTACACAAGCTAACATCAGAACTACACAAGCTAACATCTCCACAGTTTGAACTGCTAGTTGAGTGTCATGTTTTACTTGCTCTTTGGGGTACAGCCAATCAGAGCCAAGGAAAAGCAGAAGCATATAATGTTCCACTGAGAACCTCGCCAGTACTGACCAGCGACTGTGTGGGAGTCCACTATAAAGTCTGAAGTTCACTGATAATTGCCCCCATTTACTCCCATACCACTAAATGAAATCTGTTGTAACACCTGTCTTTAGAAGGTTATTATTTTGTGTCTGTGCTCAAACACATTTGCACTCTTGCAAACCGCAAATGTGTTTTGCACACTAGTTTATTGCTAGTTGAGTGTCATATTTTACTTGTGTGTTTGTGATCCACAATGCTGTTCAGATTATGTATCTTTTTGGTATAAAATCTCATTCTTCCATTTTTGTACTGAAACAGATGGTATATTAGAAACTGGATTTTTCATTTAAAAACTGTGTTTTGATAAAACCTCTCAATGCAGTTTTTCTATTAACTATATATTTTATCGCTCTACTTTCAGGGTTTCAGTTTTCAAAAGAAATTATATTCACAAAAACAGTTCAGCACCAGCTTAGACAGAGAGGAGTGGTGTGGTTTCTATATTGTTTGGTGAGCATTTGGTAAATACAAGAATGGATCTAGAAGGAGCCGTCACACCTACAAGCATAGCTTTAAACTGCGAGCCGTTTTGTAACATGTATCAGACTTTTATTTCCATCCTGTTGACATTTGCAGTCTGAGAGTTTTACTGTTCAACACTGAGTGGAACAGAAGCAGAGAGGAAGTTCTGACAGGAAGGAAAAGTAGCCTAACATAATTATATCCTGAGGAATGTTTTTCCTTTACATCCTAATAGCATTTCACTTGGTCTTCTTCTGTAGGAAGTTTGTAAAATGAGAACAAATGTTAGAAAAGCAAAACATCCAAGAAATCAGATACTCCAGAAAACCAGTAATGTTTACCTCAAACACACTGACAGGAAACACTTTCTTCTTTAAGCTGACTCAAAGGAGTGGGCATTGATTTAATATTTGCCAGACTTTGCTTTCATGTCATGATTTATTTCCTTGTGAGGAGTGTTACTTGTTTCAACTGTATCTCCACAACTCCCTCTATGCAGAATGCTGTAGGAATGCATGATATACAGGAATTAGTGTTGATATTGAGCGATATTAGTCATTTCTTTTAACATACAAGTATCGGTTTGATAAGTAAAACTGGGCCGATAAAAAACAACAACACAGAATTCATTTAATTTCATGTTGCTACCACTTGTGCTCCAGGTAGGGGTACGGGGTGGGTGGGGGGGGGGGGTGCAGGGGGTGTTGGTTGACCTTAGATGGTTTTTGTTGGGTCATGTGACTGTGATAATGGAGATGCTTAAATAAAGCAGAGAAGCAATGTTGATTGTGTGTGGACCAAATTTTTATATTGGTGCATTCCCATAAAAAATTATCTCGACTCTTTGGTTAAATTTCACAAACCACATCCCTGGTTGCGCCACCATAGCCGGGGTTGGTATTTATACTAAGAATTTTTGAGGTGGCCTTGTCAAAGTCTGGGACAAAATCCAATGAAAATGCTGTGGAATGACTTTAGTGTGCTCAGATTCAAATAATTCTGCATAGAACAGGTAACTCTATTTTCACATGCCGTTGATGTAGATTACTTTTTTCTGTCATAAATCATCATTTGAAAACTTAATTATGTGTTTCCTAAAGTTATTTTTGTGTGATATTAAAATCTGGATGACAATCTGAAACATTTTAGTGCAAAGAAGAAGAAATCTGTAAACGTGTTAATTGGATCATCTTTTTTTCCATCTCTTTGGTTTGTGAATTAACCAGCAATTAAATACTGAACCGATTAACCCTTGTTCATTAACACTTCTCAGTCCATCTGTTGCAGTCTTTGCTCCATGAGTCCAGGGTTGCTTGATATCAAAAATCTGTACGCCTGGCAGTCTTCGCCTGGCTACAACCTCAGCCTTCACCAACCTCTGCATCGTGTTCTCCGGTAGTTCTGATTCTACTGCTATATAAATAAAACTTCTTCTTCTACCCTTGAGATGACTTATTGCTAAAAAGTTTGTGTTCCGGCTGTCTTCATTCACTCTCTCTCATCTGAGTTTGTGCACAGATTTGTCCCATCTGGCTACAACAGAGCGGCTGCCAGAATAGGCGTCACCAACTGGACGCCTGTCACATTGGCATGTTTTGTCATTCACAGCGTTCTTCCATTCTGTCTAGTCTGACTGCTCCTTTGAGAATGGCTCTGTTGTTAGCACTGCAACTCATTTTTCTACAGGTTGTACCCAGAGCCCCCAAACTCACAGTGAGCAGGTTGAGCAGGTCGGTGTTGGACTCGATGTTTGGCGGCGTGGTCTGGATCAGGGTCAACTCCTGCAGGATGGCATAGAGCTGCTGGGTTTTGGCCAGGTTCACGCGCGTCTTCTCCTTGTCGGCCCAGTCGGGCAGCGCCACATGCACGGCGATCAGGTCCTTCAGGTGCACGCCCAGGATGGGGAAGCGGAAACCCGAGCACTCGGAGAAGCGCTTGCGGTACTGGCTGTAGTTTCCGCATGACGTCACCAGTTCGATGAGGTTGTTAAACACCTGCAGGTGAGCAAAGGAAGGGTTGATTTTTAGAGTCTGGTTCATGAGACTCAAGAATGTTTAGCAAAACTGTTACTCCAGATGGACTTATGTAAGAGTAGAAACTGTACATCCACCCAACTGTTCTGATCAACTCTCAAGTCATGTGGCTCAAATTCATAGTTCTAAAAAGACACAGCGTGGGAGTAATGGGCACCGACAAGCAGCTCTGCAACTCTCACAGAAGAGAGGTGGGCTGCTGAATCAAGATTCAATGTTTAACTAAGTGGAGCGACACGCTGACCACTGTGGACTGGTGTCTGAAAGCGAACACCAGAAATGGAGCTGTGCGACGGCGTAGAGGGGAGGGGGGGGCAGCCCCTCGCTGCTGCACCTTGTTGGTCTCGGCGCTGATGTGGCTCTGGGTGTCTTTGAGACGGGAGATGGAGCTGTTGCTGAGGCCGCCCACCACCGCCATCAGGGTGTTGAAGTTCTGCAGCTGAAGCAGCTTCTGTCATGGAGAAGAGAAGAACAGATAAAACTACATGTCTATGTAAGCTGTATTAAAAACAGCCTTTTTGGACTGTATGGAGACAAACTCAGACATCAGACAAAACTTTAATCCCCGTTTTAAGAAGGTTACCAAAGTTATTACTGTTTGATGAATGAGAAGAATTTTGTTACTTTCTTAAGGGTTACATTTACTTTTAAAATGTATGACTTAAGTCAAATCTTCTCAGTATTTTCACAGAGCTTGTAACAACAGTTTGCTGGAATTCTGGTCTTTTCTTCCTGACACAACTTGCCTAACTGGGTCACATTTGTAGATGAACACCTGCCTATTTGCAGTTCATTTATCACAGACTGCTTCTGAGGAGTATTCTAGTGAATTTAATTCCAAATTATCCACAGAAAATGTGCTTATTTGTGGATTTTTTTCATAAAACATAAAAATATTTAGGGGTGCACCGATTGTAGCTTTGTGGCCTGATGCCAATTGACTGATACTGATTTTTTGTGTTTCAAATTTTGCTAAATATTGTAACAAAGTCATTGACTATGGCTGAAACATACCACAGATACCACAAGGCCACAAGGCCATCTTCCTCCGCTCACTCTCCCTAAGCAAATGATATCAAGATATGACTTTTAAGAATCAGTTTTATTAATCAAACCAATAGTTTATAGTTTTTTTATAGTTATAGTTTAAAACTTTATTGTCATATTGCATGCACAAGGTGAATACAAAACGAAATTTCGTTGCATACAGCTCAGGACAGTATTTTGAGCTTTCAAAAAATACAGTATAAAAATATGTATATAAATATAGAAAATACTGACATGTTAAAAATGACTAATATTGGCCGATACAGATGTTAGTACTGAAATATCATCCATCCCTAAATACAATGTAATGTAATGAAATACCAAGAAAAATATGGCAACAGAAAACCAACATGACACATAACCATCATTAGTTGTGTTTCCATTATAAATGTGTGCAAAATATTCCACTAACATTAAAAAAAAACACAATTTTGTAATTATGGTATTTCCACTAAATAATAAACATAATTAAAAGGATGTAATTAAAAGCACAAGCTACGTTATAATCCTCCAACTACTTCCTGCTGTTTTCTCATTCATAGTTTGCAACTCGTGATGCGACAGTGTTTCCACTGGAGTTTTGCAAAATAAACTAATTTTGATACGAAAAAAAACAATACATCATTCGAGCACAAAAGCCTTTTATCAATTCCTTTTTAAATTGCTTGTTTCTACTAAGCAGATTTATTTTCCCAATTTCAACAATTTGCACAATTCTATAGTTGACCTAAACCAGCTATTGACTGGTGAAAGTGTGAGGTAATTAGCACTGATTAAAAGTTTCAGAGTCTTTACAAACCTCCTGTACATTTAAGTCAATTGTTGCTTTTCTCTAGGCTAAAGCAGCTCTTCAGTTAAACTTGTAAATATTCTCACGCAGATGCAAAGCAACTATTTGGTTACTACTGACGCTCACTGATGATTCTCCTTCTTCAGCTTGTGCACATCAACTCAGGTCAGTCAGTTCTTGGCCACACTGCTGACTGAGGCTTTTGAAAACTAAAACTACATCGATTCATTTTCTGAGCTCTTGTTTTAATAACTTGTGCTTTAGATTTTCTGTGTGGGGGATAAAAAAAAGTAAGTAAGAATTAATGTCGATGCATCAAGGATTATCCCATGTTCTTTCCATGTTTTTTCTGTGCAAAGGTCTCAACTATGTTTTTGTAAAAATGAGTCTTGCGCACACAGTGATAAAACTGAAGCTCAATGCATTCAGAGGCAGCTCAGACATCAGCTTTTAAGCTCTTGACATTTCTGCAGCTTCCCCCAGCATGAACTGGTTGTGTCCCATTACAGCCTCCTATGGGGAGCACATCTCCGATTCCTCATATTCTCCTTCATTGCATACCAGCATCATTAGTCCACCTGCTGCTTTCGTCCAATTTATTTCCCTTAATGCTCTGTGTGCCTTTGTTGATGAAGACGACATGTCTCCCCGCTCCTCGCCCCGCCCCTCACCCCTCTCCCCGCCCCTCGCCGTCCGTTTCTACGGTCCTCACGTTGGATCCAGATAGAACTGGCGCTCTGCCTGTGCGCCGCTCGGCGGATCGATCCCTGAGGGTGTGTGAGCTGGATCAAATGGTCCCCTGCGGCAGGCCTCCCACGCAGCAGCGACCCCATTGATTTCCAGTGAGATGCCAGCAGGATGAAGGGCAGCGTGAAGCCCTGCAGAGGCCTGTTCATTAAGAGTTAGCTCTCTTTAGCACACAGAGGAGAGGCATTCACGAAAACGGATTCATGTTCTGCTGAGCGTCTGAGCTGGATGTGTGATTTCTTAATAAATCAATTTAAACGAGCGCCACCTTCTCCTGAAAGGGCCTGGCAGGACAACTTGATTGACAGATTGACAAGCTACAGCTGCGACCGGGTTTTACAAAACCATACATTTTATCTGAGGTTTTTCACATTTTTGAAACATGTTAGAATCACAAATTTATGTGTATTTTATTGAGATAGATGGCAGCTGAATTTTGAAGTAAAAGATGTTTTTATAAACAGCTCTGGAAAAAATTAAGAGACCACTGAAAATGATCAGTTTCTCCGATTTTAGTTTTTGTAATTATATGTGTGAGTAATATGAACATTGTTCTTTTATTCTATGAACTACTAACAGACAACATGTCTCTGAAATTCCAAGCAAACATTTAGCATTCATTTACAGAAAATGAGAAATGGTCCAAATAACTAAAAAGTTGCGGTTCTTCCAGACCTCAAATACTTTGGCCTTTGCAACTAAGCAGAGAAATGCATGTAATTTGTCTGCAGTAAGCTTTTCTCCAAATGTTATACAAGTATAGCATGTCCAAAAGAAAATAAACTAAAACGTGTGCTGTGGTGGCATAGGGGTTAAGCACAACCCACATATGGAGGCCTTCGTCCTCAACGTGGCCGTCGCAGGTTTGAATCCTGGCCTGGTGACCTTTGCTGTATGTCTTCCCCCCTCTATCAAATAAAGGCCACAACAACCAATAAAACCTTACATATACTAAAATAAAATAAATGCTAGGTCTCCTATAGCAAATTGTACATTTAGATAATATTAGCATGGGTGATTTTAAAAGAAATACAGCTCATAAATATAATTAATCAATCTAATAAAAGGGAAAATCCGAACATTGTGGTACTTCACAGGTCTTGTTGGGGCCTTTTAATCCAGCGTGCTAACATGCCAAGCGGCGTACTGACAGTGTTCTACTGAAAGCTAAACTCGGCTCCAGCTGCTGTGCTCTTTTAATGACGACGACTGACGAGGAGTCAGCAGATCAAAGTTATTCCAACTAATCCTGGAGAGAAGCGTCTGTCAAAAACTGACGTGGGCCGGTGCCTTGCCACCAGAACAAAATGTCACCAAAACCAATTCCAGCTCTTCTCTGAACCACGGCGCCGGATTGAGCAGTCAAACTCCTTTGCTCTCCGAAAGGTCAGAGAAAAGAAAATGTCACCCATGATGAGCAGAAAATAGTTTCTGTCTCTCCAGCAGCTCTGGTCAATACCAGCATCTGTCCTCTCTCTGCCCCGCAGAGACACAGCTTCATAAAACACCAGAAACAAGATGGCCGACTCATAATCAATGTGACTGAAACACTAAGGAGCGCTCTGCTGGACTCCCTCGACAAGAGCCCTAGGTAGGCAGCAATGTGTTCTGACAGAGAGACGTAAGGAGCCCCGCCGAGAGCCGGCGGAATAAACCACGGCTGACTGCTGTCTGTACTGTAGATACAGAGGAGATCAAACCCAGAGAGCAGAGTGGAGTGGAGAGCTTCCATAACGACGGGAACAATCCACAAGCCCCGCTATTGGTAAGTAACGATGCGTCCTCAGCGCCTATTAAGATGGAAATACATCTGTGCTTTCTCTGCTTCACTGAGGTTTCATCTTCACAGCGGAGATGAAGAAGATTGTCACATAAGAGAGGGGGGAAAAAATTACAACCCATCTGGTACACTGCAGCAAATGATGAGATCGAGCAGAAATGAAAGCAATTACAGTAAAACCCGGGATGCCACTTACAGGGAGGTTTCTTCAGTCAGAGGAAAATCAGGTCAGCCACAAATGAGGCTTTTATTGGGATTTGGGATTGTTTTAGGATCAGAGATGGAGGAACGTTTTAGCAAACCTGAATAAATGAGTCAAGGAGTGTGGGAATCAATAAGGATGACCAAAGTTTACAATTTGTTATCCAGGTGGTTTTTGAGCAAGGAGTTAAAGTGTGAAAAGTGTGAATGAGACGTTTACCGTTTAAAAATAAAATCTCCATCCATCCATCCATCCATTGTCTCCCGCTTATCCGGAGTCGGGTCGCGGGGGCAGCAGCTTCAGAAGGGAGGCCCAGA
>CAEGAF010014173.1:0-19066 GCA_903067075.1 Micropoecilia bifurca
TGGATGGATGGATGGATGGATGGATGGATGGATGGATGGATGGATGGATGGATGGATGGATGGATGGATGGATGGATATATAAGAACTGCTTTGGATTACCAAAGCCAAAGAAACAACTTAATGCCAATTTACTAAAAATGAGTGTGTGAGTTTTAATCTTTGACTCAAAATCTGGCATTTGACTGTCTTCTTTTAAAAATAAAAAAAATAACATGTTTTTAACTCATGAGAAATCTTAATTGTACAGTACTATATTTTCCTCCATTTTAATATAAAATCTTTAAATAGAATTTCGGTTTGAGATTGAGAAACTAAGACAGGTAATAATCTAACATAAACGACACATTTCTAAACCAAACGTGAATATTTCATGAGACTATTTTCAGCCGTCTTTCATCAGTTTACAAATATAGCGTTTTGTTTGCTGATTTCTATAGTATTAGCATCTGTCGAACTGTCACGTTTGTGTTTTTCAGCCAAACCACTTCCCCAGTCATTCCTTCTCATTAATGAAACCTGTCGGATTCCACAACACTCCAGCAAACAGGAGCTTTTGTAGTCCCTGTGCTGGATCAATGAGCAAGGAGAAGGAGGCAGGAGATCTATTCTTCTTTCTCCCCAGTTTGTCTCTTTTGCCTGTGTGGTTTTCTTCTCTGTACCTCGTGAAGGGAACCTTCCACAGACAAGGTTGTTTTGCATTGTGATCTTTTCTTCTTACACCCACAGATTTGCCTTACTGTGTTTTTTTGATGTGTGATAGGTTCAGGTGGAGGCACATTAGCTTAGTTAAGGAAACATGGCTAAAAACATGTGGGAACATTAACCTTGATTTCTTAAATGAATACATTTTTACCCATCCCTTCATTTCTTTAAGTTTGGGAGAGTGACCCAAACAAATGTTTGAATTTTTTTACTGCGTCTTCAACTCCACTGTTACAGATGGAGAGAGTATGAATCATCTAAAACATTAATACGGTTAATTGCATCTTTTCACATAATAATGTTCAAGCATGCAGCAGTTGCCTTGAAAATGTGGCCTTCTATAGAGTCTTGAAGGCCACATAAACAGGGGCCCAGATTCGGCCCACTTACCTTGATTTGGACCTTCCAAAGAAATAAAATTACACCTTATTTTATTTTCCATTCTGGATGCTGTGTTAATGTGGTTATTGTAAATTTCAGTCGCATGGACAACCCTTGTTTAAAGATAAGAATAAGATGCAAATTGTGACTTTGTTTATAAGCTAACTCAAAATAAGATATTTTGGCGAATAAAATGTTTATTGTTGCCATACCAACATTGAAGCATGCACCTACAGTATATAATAATGTGAATGTTTTCTGTTTGTGTCATTGGGCTGAGGGTGATTCTTCCATCAACCTGTATGTTGAATGGAAACCGTCTGATCTTGTTAGTCACGGATTAGAAAAAGCTTAAGTCTTGATTCCAGCTTTAGTTAATTTGGTGACCTTATCACTGGATGCATTCAGTGGACACAATGTCTCCAAGCAGGGCAGTTCCTGATTAGCTGAATGTGTGCGCAACATGGCAGTGAACGCCCTCTTGTTTTGTCTGACAACATCATCCACCTCCCTTTTTAATTTGGGTCGGACATGATCTGACGGAAAGTATGGCACATTTGTTTCAGAAAGTCAACGACATGTATGTGCAATGTCTTTGTCAAACAATTAAAGCGCTGCCCTGAATTAAATATTCAGCTGCACTCGAACATGAAGGGATGATCGGGTCTCACTCAAACCGCCTCACAGAACTGTGTCATAATAATCTGTTCAACAGAAGAATTTGATGTGGGTTGAAATGATCATTTATCTGAGAAAAGAACCATATAGAAGGGGTTGCAAAAGTATTCACACCCTTCCACAATTTTGTCTCACAATAACCACAATCTTCAATGAATTTTATTGGATTTTTCTGTAGGAAAGTAATAATAATAATAATAATAATAATAATAATAATAATAATAATAATAATAATAATAATAATAATAATAATAATAATAATCAATTCCATTATAATGCACTTTTCATTAATAAAAATCTTGAAGTGCTACATGGTGTATCTGAAAACGTAAAATCAATAATTAAAAATAAATAAATAAATAAATCTAAAACATGGGGTGTGGACTTGTATACAACCCAATTCACCCTGATACCCCTAAATAAAGTCCATTAGTTTTTGCATAAATCCAGCTGTTCTCTGAAGACCTCAGAGTTTATTAGAAAGCCTTAGTAATAAACAGCAGAGCAGACCAATCAGGGAGAAAGTCTTTAAATAAGAGTGAAGCAGGATTACTGTGCTAAACAATATATTTGAATATCTCATCAGTCACTAATTCAATCCATCAGCTGGACATGAAAAGAAGATTAAACTACTGTAAACCACACTAGAACACAACATGTCTTCCTTATCTTCATATGTCCTGAATGGCTTTAACTTATATTTTTATAAAGTGTGTCTTATAATAAACTCAACAGTTAAAGATTTGCTTTTCCTTGCATTATTTTTTTTTTCCATTTACACTTTTGTGCATTCATTCTCCCATAAGGTTTTGGGAGAATTGATTTGTTTATTTTGTAATTCTCTATTGACCCACTATTTCTCCCATTAGTGGTGACTGCCTCTGATGTAGTTACACATGTATCTTCCTCCTGTCTGAATCCTTTGTAATCCATCTGCAAATTAAAAGTAAATTGAAATGTGCAAATGTTGGGAAAAGAAACGAAACATTTTTCATTTTAGTTGTATTGCCTTGCACCAAACACATGGTGTCATTCGGACTGAATACTTAAACTGAAGCAAAAGTGTTGCAAATGTTTATTTAAAGGCATTTATGCAATCTAGTTATTGCAACTGACTAAAATAACAGTATTATGCAGAAGATAATGGCATTTTAGTTTAGACTGGAGAGCTTCTGTATTCGATTCTTTTCTTTAATTAAGGCATCATCACAAGGAGTTAAATCTGTAACTTGGTGTTTTTCTCCCCCTCATTGAGCACTACATGACATACAACTTAAGATAACTCAGAGAAATTCTCAGCCTAAGAAAATCCACCATAGATCCTATTTAACTTCTTATCTTGTGTTAGAAAAAATACGTATCCAGCCTCCACAGCTTCACCTTTCAGGCTGGCCTTGAGTAGACGTCAGTTCTGAACATGATAGATGTTGATATGAAAGAGGTCACAAATGTTTTATGCATATACAATTTCAGATCTTCTGCTGTCTTACCAGCATCTGTCATGCAATAGAAAATCAAAACACTCTTACTACTGCGTTCAGTCGCAATTATGCATAAAGACTGTTGCAGCCTTTGCTTTGATTGATTGCTGGGAAATGGTAAAGTTGCTGCACAGGAATGCCCATTACAACCACATTCTCACACCCCCAAAACATTCCTATGTACCGGTGAGTCGAAGCATAACATGCAGACTTGAAATACGCCTGGAATCAGCATTAATTCATGTTTAAAAGCAGAGGGAGGACTCAATGTTCACTGTTCAGAGAGAGATATTCCATGAATCATTTGTATCTGCTTTTCACCTTTTCACTTTGCTCATTTTGCTTTGCTCTCTGCTGCTCTTTGCTGTGTCCATTTACAGGCAGCAAGACAAACATTGTCTCTTTTTATGTACAAGCTTTTAAGGCTCTGCTGTGGGCCTGTCCATCTCATAAAGGTTGATGACTCTTCAAGGAGTAAGTTATTGTGTGGGGAAAAAAAACAACCTTGGATTGCTTTGCTGCAGTAATCAACAGTGATGTACCATATAACCAAACTCCTGAGCTAAATTTACCTGCTTTTTGATAATTACATGTATCCCTTGGGTTTTCTTCCCTCTAATTTCTACAATATGTTTTTATGCTCTGAACTACGTCTGCAAACAAACTGAGCTTTTCTGTGATGACTGGTAATGCCCTGAGATTTGTCCGTAATCCCTCTGTCTGGTGTTAATTAACACACGGGGGCTGAGGGTGACCATGACGTGATACTGGATCTGATGTCATGGAGACCAGCGACCTCGCAGGTCAGACACCATATTGCACTATTCGGCTTTGATGCTCACAAATACTGAGTCATTTGTTATGGTCCTTGGGTGGCACTAGATATCATCTTTCCAAAGTGTCCGACTAATGTTTGTTCTCTGAAGAAGCTCTGGACCTGCTGTGGGTGTAGCAGTGAGATCTTCCCAAAAACAGATTGCTGATTTCATTATTTTACTCACTGGGCGGCTGGAACCGATCCCAGCCAGAGCAAGAAGTGGAACATATCCTGCAGAGGTCTCCACAAACAGCGAACACACTCAGGTAAGGTCAGTTGAGAATCACTTACAACCTAACATGCATTTCTTTAGAAAAAACCCTCTGCAGACACTGTGCGAACACCAACACGTAAAAGTGAAATGATAAAAATGACATTAGAACATTACATATTGTAGCATGAACTCACCATAAGGCACAGCTGCTGTCTGTGGTCAACAAAGATAAATAATATTCCCAGCTGGTTTGTATTAAAGCTCAAACTAAGACTTATGCTGTTCTTTTTGGTGGATCAGAGGGAAGAGTAGTTGCCTTGCAATCCATAAATGATTGGTTTGATTCCAACTTCCTCTCAACATCACAGAAGGCCAGGCACTTAACAAAATTGCCTACTTATCGGCATATGAATGTGTGTGTTTGTAAATGTGATTGGGTAAATATGGCCTAAGTGTAAAGCGTTTTGATTGGTCGTTATGACTACGTATGAACTTTATGACTTCAGTACATTTATCATACGCCCAAAAAGCCACCAAGTTTAACTCCACAATGCAAAACGTGGTAGATTATTAAAGTGTTTTTAAAGTGATGTTTCTGAAAAGCTTAATGTATTAATTTTTAATTAAATACTGCAACATGTCTAAGTACTTCTTTGAAAAGGAAAGTTTGAAAAGATTGAAAGGCATAAATGTTGATGTATTTACTGTTACTTTAAATAGGTAGAAGTGGAAACAGTCCCCAAAATTCAGGGAGGAAGCAGGAGAAAATAAACAGTTCAGTTTTTTGAAATAAAGCAAAACACCAGAACAATTTCCTGAAGTTTAGCACAAAAACTTATGGTTCAGCACATATTCTGCTTGCAAGCTATCTTTGTGATATAAAAACACAAACGTACGGATAGTAAGAAGGTTTATCTTGGTGATTTTCAAGGAAGGTTTAATTGTATGAAAACATAGATGTTTATCTGAGGTGACCTTTATCATCAGATAAAGCTGGACCTGTCAATTTAAAATGTAACCAACTTTTAAACCTTGCTGTTTAGCATCATGTAGTCATCCATCCATTTTCTTACACCCTTGTCCCTTAATGGGGTCGGGAGTTGCTGGTGCCTATCTCCAGCTGGCGTTCCGGGCGGGAGGTGGGGTCACCCTGGACAGGTCGCCAGTCTGTTGCAGGGCAACACAGAGACACACAGGACAAACAACCAGGCACACACACACTTGCACCTAGGGCAAATTTAGAGAAACTAATTAACCTGACAGTCATGTTTTTGGACTGTGGGAGGAAACCAGAGTACCCGGAGAAAACCCACGCATGCATAGGGAGAACATGCAAACTCCATGCAGAAAGGCCGGGGCTGGGAATCGAACCCAGAACCCTCTTGCTGCAAGGCAACAGCTCTACCAACTGCACCACTGTGAAGCCCATCATCATCATGTAGTCAATTTGGATTAAACCTGTAGCTATTGCCATCCTTTAATGCTACTTTTATCACAAATTAATATCCATGATGCACCAATGGCATCCAAGGGGAGACTGCTACAACAAAAGTACACAACACTTATAAAGACATTGCAGTTAGTAATCATAAATTATATCTTAACCACACATTTCCAGGTCCAAATTCTTCTGTGTGGGCTTGTGCATGCAGCCCCTTACCTCACCTCCCCTCCCTATTTGGATTAAGTTGCCTCTTGTTGAACCACAAAAGCCCCACAACTCTCCCAACGAGCCAGTACATATTCTGCTTGCAAGCTATTTGCAACATTTTTTATTCAGGTGTCTGTAGTGACAGCACCACTGTCTCTGCTGGCAGCCCGGCTTCAACGTGTGTCAGGGAGCAAGCACCAGCTTGTGTAAGACACCTGATCGGTGCACCAGTCAAATGATGTGTCTGCTGCAAAGAAAAGAATAAAAGCAATTCAAAGTAGCAGAAAAGTTATGTCAGCCTGCGACGTTTGACCAGCTTTACATGCTGAAGAGGATGACTTACTGAAACATAGATTATATGTTCCACTGTGGGGAAAAAGGCATTTGGATATTTGGAGTGTTTCTGTCAGAGGACAACTGTTCCATCAAGCAGCGACACAGAAACAGAAATAACTTGTTGAGAGATGTTGAGTGTTTGTAAGACAATATATTGTAGTAAATAAATATCAATCAACTAAACATGCCTTAGGAAACCGAAAGGTATACTTTATTTCTGTTAAAGTTACAGTTTTATCCAATGTTAATTAAACTAAAATAAAGTAATTAAAGAATTAAGTCAAATAATATAAAAAGTTTATTAACTTTATCTATTTATTGCACATTACAACTTGCAGTGTGGACAGATGTTTAGTCTCTAGATGGAGTTCACCATGTCCTCTGTATTTCTCCACTCTTCTAGACTTTGTGACCTTTATTTCTAAAAAAAAATGGAGAAGGAGAAGAATAAATGTGCACCACTAGATTGTAACTAAACACAGCAGTCAAACAATAAAGATTATTCTTTGCAGCTTTACAAAGCAAACTTTCCATACCATACCAACTTTATTTATAAGGCACAGCTGATACAAAGTGCTGTACAATAAAACACAGCATAACAATAATAATAATTAAAAAAAACTCTTACAGTTTAAAAACATACAATTTAAAACTAGATCCCGCTGGAGTTAAAAGCCAAGTAAAATAGATAGGTTTTATGACGAACTTTAAAATTCATTTAATCTCAATTAAATATTTTAAACTATTTAAAATGTAAAATGAATTACAATTTTATGGTATTCTCATTCTCAGTGAACAAACAGAAAAAAAATGATGTTTATGGTCTGTGTTAAAGTTCCAGGCCCCTGATGGTTTGGTGACCCTAAGCAGCAGCTTAGTTTGCCTATGTCTAAGGCCAGCTCTGTTTGTATAACATGAGTTCAGTAAATATTCTTTCCATTTCCTGATTAAACTATAATCTTTTAGATGCCAGGTTCTTCTTTTGCCCATGTCTGTTTTGCCTGCTCAGCAAATTAAAGTTGTCAGGAGATCTCTCTGCCTGTGCTCTGCTGTGATCCCCCTTCAGGTTATTTCAGTTTAAACAGCTTCTCCAGCATGTTTTGTCACTTTTGTTGAGCTCAGATATGGCCTGAATTACCTGTTTCTACAATATAACAAAAACGTCGGACATCAAAAAGCGCCGCTTTGACATTAGAATCATCGTCATCTAAACAAATGATGAGAGTTTCTATTTCGCATTGATGAGCGTGGAAGCCGGGTCAGGATCACTGCAGAAATATGTTAATATTTTCCTTAACACACGTCAAATATTTATTCCATTCCCACCCATTCTTGATGTGGCAGCCGAGGTATGGTGTCAATTTTGCACATTGGAGATAAATGGAAGCATGCTGTGTTTGACAGGTTCTCTTATTTAGGTCAGGCTTCTTTGGAGAACGGTTTTCAAATGATGTTGAGGTGAACTGCAGGGCAGTGAAGACGATTAGAACATTTTCACTTTTGGACGGAGATAGTTGTAAACAATTTACATTAATTAAAAACATACAATCTTAACATGTATAGTTGGAATGAATTAAAAAGCTAACCGCTTTTACATCAATGACAGTTAAAAAACTAAACCAGGAATTGTCATACTATATAACAAATTGTGAAAGATAAATATTTGAAATCTGCACTTCTAAAATAGCTACAGTTAAATTGCAACTAATATATTGTAGAAATTACATAAATATCTAAATGACAATTATTTGCAAAGACAAAGGAAATGGAAAAATATATTTAAAAAAATACACAGAAACCAATTTTCATGTGAAATTCTCTGAGTTTCATCAGAAAACCTCAACAAACAAACATCACAAAGACAGAAAAACACAGTAGGTAGAAAAGAGAGAGTTGGGAGAACCCAAGGTCCAAAAACTGTTCAATCCAACATTTGAAGAGGGAACAAGAATGAGATGACGACAAACACAACAAGAGCTGCCAATCCACCTAAACCAAAAGGCAATAAGGAGAGCAACAGAGACGGATAAGGCACCTCTGGAAGAGCTGCAGAGACCCAAAGCTCAGCATATATGGACAGGACAACTCTGGCACTTTGAAAGAGCGGCAAAAAGAAAACCACTGTTGAAACAAAGCTTTGAGAATTAGCACTTGAAAATTACCACATGGCATGTAGGGGGTGCAGCAAACATCTGAAAGAGTTCTGATTAGATATCATTCATTCATTCATTCATTCATTCATTCATTCATTCATTCATCCATCTATCCATCTATCCATCTATCCATCTATCCATCTATCCATCCATCCATTTTCTTTACTCCTTTGTCCATTGTGGGGACAGGAAGGGTGCTGGTGTCTGTCTCCAGGCAGACATTTCAGGCGAGAGGCTTAGATGTGTTTCTGAAAGAAACAAAAAAACACTGCATTATAAGAAATACATAAAATAACATTAAAATGTATACATCCTTGTATGTAATGTTGAGAATAAATAATTATGTGTTTTCCTTCTATCTCTGTTAGCTAGTTACTCAGCTAAAGCTAAAAGAAACGACATGTTTTTTCTGAATTGTATGAAAAGTGTGAAAAACACAGCAGGAAAAAGCAGTTTGACCCACAGCGGTTTTCCTAAGTGATATTGAACAATTATCCCTGCCCTTGTTCACTCACTAGTATTATTTTGATTTGAGAACGGCTTAGTCAAAGTAGAAATCTAAATCAATTGCAGAACTAATAGCAGTAAAAGTTCTAACTTAGGAGGGGTAAATAAATAGCCACACCACACTTTCCAAAAAGCTTGTGAGAAATTTTAAATATGTATAATTATTAGAATCGTTAATTTAATAATTTTGCTCTATTTTGTGTGTAAAACAGTGACAAAATGTGGAAAAGTTGAAAGGTTATGAGCAATTTTGCGTGTCTGTGTTGATTTCAAGTCATGACCCTAAAAGTTACGAGAGAGAATGATTTTTGCAGATTTATTAAACTTAAAATTTAACCAAATTGAAAAACCAGATAGTTATTTTGTTTCTGTTCGGTATTCAACATTGTTTTTTTCCCCATAAGTTATAGCTTCAAATTTAGGCAGAAAACCCCAATTTGATCACTAAGTTGAAACCTAATCTAGAACAGGGTTAAAGTACTTTTATATAAACCTAAAAACAAAAACGAGAAAAAGAACAGGTGACTTACATGATGATTTAACGCCCCCCCACTGCTGCAGTCCCAATTAGTGAAGTGTACATTTACAAGTGTGTGTGTGGCTCTCAGATGCTCATAGATCATTCTGACTCTAGCGGGGAGCTGTTTGGCCTCGAGCGCCGTGAGTGAATTATAACTGTTTCCAGCTCTGACTTGGTGGGCCCCCATCCATGCTCCTATAGAGCCAAAATGTCCATCCTAACAGATCACCTCACACTCGCCCTATGAGCCATATATTTCTCCAATCAGGACATGAGTTAGACAACACCTTTGATGCTTTGCAGGTCTTCTTAAAATTAGAAGTTTTACCTTCAAGTGGAGGTAGGTTGAAAGCCAGGAGGTCCATTTATTATAGTTAGCTCAGTTAAATATCTGGTTCCATTAAGTGCGAGTATTTTATTAGAAAAAGGAATACTGCAACCTAATGGGGGCCTCGTGTGAGGGCCTGCAGAGCTTGTTAAGCAGAAGTGTGATCCCTTTGAACCTTGTTTTCATTAGGTTCTGTAAGAAAATAAAAATATATGAATTAGTCATGAAAAAAACACTTCAATTAGATATGTTTTCATTTTATGTTTCTTTCCAGATGTATTTAGTCTAAAATAAAAAAAATAAAAAAAGCAGAAAAGCAATCAAGAAAGTGGCTGGAAGGTGTCCAAAGATTAAAACACCAAACACGGGCAAACAAAACAGCAAAATGTCCAGATTTATTTTGAGTTTAATAAGAGAAAATGTACCTGTCAGTTTATCATGTGAGGATCAGGAGAAATGTAATATCTTTATTTTTTTTAATGTACTTATTTTATAGTATTTAAGTTCCTTTACTAGATTACTTTTAATGTGTGCATACTGTACGATTTTTCTTAATGCTGTGTGTGTATGTGAATTAATGTGTGTGTGAGCAGCAGACAATCTTAATTTCCCTATGGAATTAGTAAAGTTTTACTTACTTACTTACTTATTAACTCCAGTCTAGCTGTAATTGACTTAAGTGAGGAATGATTGCCTTTGGAAACATCAACAATCCAAAAGAAAATTTAAAACATTTCTGCTTCAGTTCTACTTCAGTCAGAATTACTCTGACACCCAAGAGTGGCTAACTCACCAAACTGCCTTATATCATGGAGCCATGTGTGAACGGATAAGATTTATGCTCTTAAATAACAGCCACATTTGCCTCAGTGGTCTGGCTGTTGACTTCCTGTTTCAGCACAACCCTTAGCTGAAGGGTTGTGCTGTGTTCTCTTCCCTCAGCTTTGGATTATTTCCTCTTTTAAGTCTAAGTTTCCAATTATTTTGATGGTTATGTGTGTGTACAAATTCATCTCCATCCCTGTGAACTACCTTAGAGTTCACTCTTATTTCCCACACAGATGCTAACTTCTTCTTCTAAGTGGCCCCGTAGTCACAGGAATCTTTTTATCCCTGGTAAAATGATTGGGTTTTGATAAGAATCAATCTGGTCTTAATTTTCATGAGAGATTTTGAAGTAAGAGACTTCATATCATCATCCATAAGTAGTTAATTTCTGTCTAATAGGTGATACTCAAAATATTATTTTACTTTGAAATTTCCAATAAAAACAATGGGATTCCTGACATTTATTTATGTGTTGTAGTTTTAAGAGTTTCAAGTTTTCTGCTTCTATAATGACGTTTACACTATGAGTCTTCAAAAAGGCACAATTTTGTTCTTGGATTTATCATTTTAATGCATTTTGTTAACCATGTCTCCATTTGTTAGACATTTAACTTGACTTCTTGTGGGGAATTTGACATGACTTCTGCTTAATCAAGCACTCCCATCATTAGAGAAGCTCCACATGATGCTGAATTTCTCTAATCAAAATGAGATGTTGAGAAGAAACCTTATGGGATGACTGGGGACATGGAGGAGGGATGTAAAAACAAAGCAACCCTCTTTAATAAAACATCTTGCTCTTCATAAGCAGGCAGTCTTTGTCCCTTTTTTCCCCTCCTACACACTATTTACTAATGAGGACTTGGGGTCATTGTAATTGTTGCAGGAAAGGCTGCGCTGATCAGAGGTGCAATTTTAGGGAAAATGAGGTTCTGTCGGATGACTTCATCTCTTTGGTCTGCCAGGCTGAGCCCTCGAGGCTTTTCTGATTCGTCTTCTTGGATCACCAGCACCACATATGTGGGATGTGTATCTGTGTGTACGTAAAACAAACTAAACTGAAGTCCCCCCAAAAATTGGTTAAGATGAGTCCTGGTAAGGAGCTGAGGTGATTAGACCACCTACAGATGGTGGAGCACAGAGCTGACAAGATTTACCTCCTTCTTATCAACGTTACGAGCTGGGAAGCACTGATTGGGGTATTTGATTAAAAAGCGGTGCAGCCTGATTTAGGTTTAGTTGATTAGGGATGAGTTAATGTGGATTGTTTTTTATCATTATCTGTGAGGAGCAGGGGCCACATTTGGAAAAGATCTTGACCACAAGGAGACCTCCTAAACAGCAACATGGGAACAGCACCGCCTGGGTTGTCCTGTTGATCACGTGTATCTTTATGGGGATATTTATAGTTTTAAATCACACAAATTATGCTTCACAGGAACTTGAAAAAATATTTATACCTCTGAGATTTTTCCACATTTTGTCAGTTTTCAACTAAATACATTTTTGTATTTTACTGAGATTTTATGTGATTGACTATCATATAGTGAAAGGATAACACCATAAGAGAGTGACGCATTTTAGATTTTTATTTGTTAAAAATGTTGGAAACTGTACAATGACTTCCTTCCACTTAAGGCCTGCATTTTGTGATGATTTATGACATGAAATCTCAACAAAACACAATGACGTTTGTGGTTGCAACATAGCAATCTAGGAAAAAGTTGATCATTGATCTTATGTGTAATTTTGCAAAAGACCATATGTTTTTTGTTTATTAGCTAAACCAAAACTAACTCTATGCCCTAATAGTGAATCACAGCAGGTGAATCTAAGTGCCCTTCAGTTTGATTAATGACTTAAAGCCATTCCAAATTCATCAGAATTGCATAACTGCACTTTTCCGGAGGCAAAGTAATGAAGTGTTGCATAAGTACTCACCTGTAACCTTTCGTTACTGTTTCTTCAGATCATGTTGCTCATTGTTTGAGGAAATAAATTTGCTCTTTTTTTTTACTGAAATGTATTTGGAATATTGTTAAAGAACAAACAATCATTTTGACCAGCTGCTGCAGTTGTAGAGCTTACTGACCTGAGACAAATATCACTGTTTATTTTTATCACTGTTACAAGAGCAAATCCATGATGAAAAGGATCATTTGTGAGTTATCTCTCCACCTTCTATAGCTTAATGTTGCACTGAAAAAAGGTAAAAAAGTCAAGTCTTTTATTTGAGAACATTTATTCAATTGGAAAAATGATATCCCATTCAGAAATAATTGATTGTAACAATGCCACAGGTGCCACGCCTGTGCAATAATGACTTCTATTATCCTCTTTAGCCAGAGAGCCACAGAGCATTCAGACTTCTCAAATAACATTCAGCAAGGTTGGACCTCCCACTGAGGATCTTTGAACATTTTCTAACACAATCTGTAGGTTTTTTTGGGGTCCTGCCAGGCTCTTTTCTTATGCTCTTTTCTTTTCTGCTGCTCACCAAATATGTTCAATATTCAAATCTTAAAGACTGAGAGGCTCTTGGAAGAAGGTTGAGGAACCACTTAACTGTTGATTTTCTGGTTTATATCCTCAATCTGCCAAAAGATCCAACGTTGATCCACATTCAGTTTTCCAGTAAAGCTCATTGATCTTATGATGCTATGTACATAAATAAGAATTACATGGCATTTGGAAGACTCAAATTCTCCATCATACTTAGCACCAGACATGAGGTGCTTTGTTTCACCTCACACCCTCTTGAAACATTTGTGGCCAAATGGCTAAACCTTCTAACAGAAGCACATTTCCTAGTTAATGTACCAGTAGGGCTGCTTATTTTTATAGTAGCAGGACAGAAACAGCTGTTCTCTTACAAATTTGTATATACCATCTTTTGGTGACTTGTTTTGCCAGTCGTTTCTAGAGTTTTTTTACTAATGTGCTTTGGAGATTTATTTTACCTCCCTACGATCCTCCTCATTATCCAGGGTGGCAAGGTTAATATGGATCCTTGTAAATCTCGTCATATATGGAGTTGTTTTAAGAGTTATTGCTCTCCTCGTTGCCGTTTATCTAGAGCCACTGTCCTCTGTAGTCTTGGATCATCATTACTTATTACTAGAATCAAAAGTTCTCCTGTTTTTCCCATTTTGAAGAGTGACTGAGAGAAACAGGCCTCATAGGAAAGTAATTACAACAAAACACTATTTGTCACAACATATTGCAAAAAATAAAAAACTAGCTATGAAATCACCATTTTCACAATGAGTCAGTGCATAGTGAGGCTTTACATAGAAACCCTGTAGTAGGAGCCTCTAAAGGAACCGCTTGTCCACTTATCTCACATAGAACAATGTGGTTTGGATAGCTTTTCATCATATCATATCTTTGATCCACCCACCTCTAAGGCTCCAGCACTGATTCTTCGTTATCTGGGAAATGTGTGCTCTGGACTGGGTTTCTTTGCCAAAATGTCACATTTACCAGCTGTGACCAAGTTGCACAGTGAAAGAACACGAGGAGACAATAGGAGCACCATGTCTGACTTCAGTCCAGAGGTTGACTTCAAACTCCAGCATCTTTGATCTGTGTCTGCTTCAGACTGTTTTACATCACAGAAAGAAACAGTTTTTGATATAATTTAAAGAGACACAGATGACATGGTACATGGATCAGAGAAAACATCTAACAGCAGGATGTTGAGATTTTTGTTTGGATTACTCTTCAGTTAGCAGAGCCAAAGGTGGATTTTTGGTTGCATCCCTTTAATGTTTCTGCCTGACAGACTGGTGAGAAGGAGAAATGACCAGTTCTGAAACATTCTGGATGTTTCACAACTGTGATAAAATTAAAAAAAAATGACAAAAAAGAAGTGAGATTACAACACAGCAAAATAATTCAACATTTAAAAAAATTGCTTTCTATTCCAGAAACTACTAATTTAGCAGAACAAAAACACCTTGTTTTAGACATGGTAATAGTAACTTTATTTTCCCCAGTAGGGTAAGATCAAATTTTTCCCCATTGGTGAAACAAGTGCTGTCCACTTGTCAAACAACACATAAATCACACACAAGTAGAAAACAGAATAGCCCAAGTTCAGCATCAACAAATATGCTATGTTCAGAAGCATTAACAGCAAAACTTTAAGTTTTACATGGAGTATTCTTGGACTTTAGATGTTGAATTCTATGCAGAAGTTGATAATGTGAACATCTAAATAACAGTTTGTATTTGGCAGAAGGAACAACCCCAATCAACCCCAAACTTTCATAGAAGCTATTAGATTGTTTTTAATCCAGTTTGATATCCTGTCAAAAGTAATAAATCACAAATACCAGCTATGAAGTTATGCAGCCACTGATGCTGGTTGATAGACAAGAATATGTCTGATTCTACATCTCAGCACTGAACAAACAACCAAAACCTGCAAGCCGCCAAAACTCTATCCATGCTAATCTCTGAGCCTACATCACAGACCCCAAAGCAGCCAGACGACCCCCAACCCAAAGCCAAGGGTAAGCAAGGCTGCACACCTTGGACTGTGGTGAGTAAACAGAGTAGAGGGGATATCTATATCTCTCAAAGCGAGCCTCGGCTCTCAGGGATTGGCAAAAGTAAACAATTGCACTAGCAGGCCAATAATTGATGGCACCATTTCTTTTCATACAGTAAATAAACGTCAAGCGATGGTGAAACTCTGCCACTAGATTCCAGAGATTAAGAACAGTACAGGATTACAAATATGTTCCTTGGATCTTGCTCCTCTTAGGTCTTAATTTCTAATCAGTTGGTTTTGAAGGGACAACCTGAGAAATGAGCCACAGTGTGGATTACCAAACATTGCTTTTTGATACTGGCTGCTGGGAACAAATAAAGAAAATGTGTGATAAAGTATGTTGCTGCTATTTCATTAGAACCTGAAAACATTGTGTTGTTTGTCAAAAAAAAATCAGGTCTAATAAAATTAGCTCTGTATTTTGCAATGTCATCTAAATCATTAGTATCAGATTTTCTTTTACTGTCAAGTTGCTTTAACTTGTTTAATATGCGTTATAAACGTTTTGTGTTAACTCCACACTGATCTTCTTATCCTGCCTATGTTAGTGAGAGTGAACATTGGGCGTCATCAAGACTGATCTTGCAGATAAAGTGCTTCCTCCAGCTGTAAGAGTTGGTGGCCTGCCGACTTGGTGATCTCAACACTCGCATGCTACGGAAGGAGATAGCAGAGATAGATGAAAGACCGCCTGCATGGCTGGAAGAGAAGATGATGAGACGGGGGAGGGGGAAGTCTCCAAAACAATTTCAATATTGACACAGTAAGTGCAGGCAATAAGGGTCTTCTCTTCTGGATCCTCATCAAAGTCCTTTACGGGAGGCCAACGGGGGAATAATGCACCAGAAGGATGGAACCAAATCACTCTTAGGAATCAAAGGACCTCCATTATCTCACATAAATACACATGCACGCACATTCAAATTCTCGGATCAGTGTAGCGCTTTGATGTGTATCTTTCTGAATGTTCCAAGTTGCTCCTACTCGGCCACCACATCTTAAAGTCAGATCAGTTGCATCTATTATTATAACTGATATTTGTCTGACTGTAAAAAATGTCTTGTTTTATTGTTTCTTCTATATTGCTATCTTAGAAGTTTGAATGAATCTATTATACATTACATACTTTGGATAAAAAACAGAAACAGATTTTTCATAAAGTCAAAATGTTTTACTCTTTCTTGAGAAAGTGCTTGAATTTTTCTGATAACTGAGAAAACTGATGAATCAAACATAATTGTATAATATATTAATTTTTTAAATTGTTGACATAGATATATGAAAAATATTCATATAATATTTAATTATTTTTGGTTGTTTGCAGTTTTGCATTATACTATCTGATGAGATGACCACTGACTTTACTGAAATTATGCTAATTTTACTTCACATTGATTAAGAATACATCTAATCACATGCTTTTTTGCCACATCTTAGAAATATCTCCACATCGATATGATAACATTTAACAATTCAACATTTAGTCTTTCTAAAAAGTTATTATTTACAACAAAGTAGTATATAACTGTCAGTTTGGGATATCTACAATGGAGAGTCAACCTATCTGGGGTTCATCAAATATCCAGGTCATCTGTAGATCATTTGAGTTCAACAAATGACCTGGCCCTTATCAACTGTCAATGTTACGCATTTGGTGCTTTGGGAAAATATTTGCCCACCCATGTTACTAGAATCAGGCCTGCAAAAAGAGGGACAGTGCAACTGTCTAGTGGTTGAGGCTTTGCTTCTGAGACTCCTCGGAGTCAGCTTGAAAAATCAGCTGGAAGATCCTTCGCATGGGCCCATCGGCTCCAGGTTCGGACGTTTAAGTTGGTACCATTTTAGACGGTTGATGGAGAATGTCGGGCCTGAGCAGGCAGGCAGGTTCTCCTAAGCATATGTTTCAGTTATCCGCATCTTCTTGCATACTTTATTTCTGGTCACCATGATGTCATCATTTCATCACCAACAGTAACCCTCTCACAAGTATCTGAAAGAAAGTCATACCATATTCAAGCAAATCTTAAGAGCTACACTGCATTGTTATTTTTTTATATTTCTTGCTTTACATTATTATATGTGACTGCCACTTAGACATTTGTAAATACAAGATTGACAATTCTGTAAGTCTGCCTGAACTCAATGTGCTTTTAATGGTGTGGTTCTCCCAGCCTGCATCCTTCTGTGGGAGTTAGATCCCACTTCCTCTCTGCTTCGTTTGTTATTCTTCCACCCTTATTCTCTTAAATGCCCGTGAAGATAAGATGGCTCAGTGATAACAGGGAACAGGGCAAATAGTGTAGTACACAAGAGGAACAAGTGCGCCTAAGAGCTTTAAATTTCAAAGAGAGATCAAGAGGGTCCTGCATGAATGGGCTCGGATATCACTGTAATATTTTAATCACATCACGTGAGAGATGAACAATCAAAAGGAGCCAAGGCCTTCACAAAAGCCACAAAATTCTCCCGCATGCTGCATGCCCTTATGCTTAAATGACACAATTTGCTTGTTTTTATGAGTGTATGCTTTATGAAATCACTCTTACTGTGAGTTTGGTTAGATGTGTGTGTCTGAAAGTCAGACAGACAGACACAATGAATTCCGTATTTTACTTTATTTTTATTTATTTAACCAGTTTTACTGGCACAAAGGGATGACATCCAGGTTGAATATGGTTTTGAAAAATTAAAAGTAGAAATATGTATTATTTACAAGGATCTTCACATAGTAGGGAAGCACTTTGAACTGTCTGGGTTCTGAAATGTACTATACAAATACATTTTATTGATTCATTGATTATTAGACCTGCTGCTTGATATGTGAATATATTAAGCACATTTTATATTTGTGGCAAAATCCTGGAAAACTTAAAAAAAAATCCACACTTTAATCTGGGAAGAATCCTGTCATTGTAAAGAAGCTACCATTGTAATCAAAACTACTACTGATAAAATTTCCTTTTAATTTATGCAATTTTTTTAAGTTGACAGGAGCATCTAAAAGCTCTTTAATTTTTAATCTACAACTTCCTGTTTTCAGGAGGGTTTTTCACCAGTGACCAGTGCCCTGAATTCTTTAGGTCTTTCCCTTCTGCCACACACCTGACTTGAACAAGTGATTGGTTGACAGGCTTCTGCAGCACTTGATGGCATGCAGAGGAGAGATCATACAATTATATGAATCAGGTTGTCTGAAACAGACACATTTCAAATATCCAAAGAAACGATCCCTGAGGAACACTGGTGTAATTGAAATCATGCAGTGGTGCATTTCCCTTTGCCACTTTTCAAAAAGACCCTTATATAGTCAACTCTGGGGGATTGAGTACTGACCATTGTAGTCTAGGCCTTTGGACTCTGGTAGGGTCTCCCACAACAAGTTGGTCTCAAAGGAATCAAACATCCTGGCCTTGTAAGACTACAATTTTGGTCAAACTTTCCCAGATTAGGGAGACGAGGTTCCCTCTTGGAGCCAGACCTGGTGGGAAGCTTACCATCGAGGACCTGGCACTCGATGGTAAGTACCAGGCACTGTAGTTATTTTTTCAGGCGGGGCCTGAAAAAAATAACTAGAGACATGGACTCAAGTGGCAGGTGAAGTAGGGGCTTAGACGAAGCAGTTTCTGGTATCTTAATCATGCTGAAGGGATCAGATAAGGAGTTCTGACATCCAGAGGGAGGCTGAAGTTGACCCATTGCTCCTCCACATTGGAGGGAGCCAGTTGAGGAGATTTGGGAGTCTGATCAGATTGCCTCCTGGGAGTTTCCATTTGGAGGTCCCATGAGGGGGAGACCACAGAGCAGACCCTGAAAATCACTCTCGAGACTCTATATATATATGTGTGGGTGTGGGTGTGGGCGTGCGAGTGCATATGTGTGTGTGTCTTCTGGCCTGGGAAAAGGCTTGGGAT
>CAEGAF010014187.1:0-36458 GCA_903067075.1 Micropoecilia bifurca
TTGTTTTTAAATTGTTTTATACTTGTGCATATGTATTAATTAATTTTGTTTTGTAACCAGGTTGTTGTAAACTGCAGATTTCTGCCCAGGTCCCCCTTGAAAATGAGATCTGGATCTCAATGGGGTTTACCTGGTTAAATAAAGGAAATAAAAAAAATAAAATAAAATAAAAAAAAAAATCACAGCCAGGAGGAGGAGCTTAGCATTGCCAATCAACCTCATACACTTGCTGGTAAAGGGGCTAAATGGGGGAAGCATAAGGGAGAAACAATTAACCATTACAGGAAAACTGCTTATAGTGGCTATGCTAACTAGCATGAGCATTAACAGCAGGATCTGCTGATAGGGAGAAACTACAGGAGGAGAGGTGAGATGAGCAGTGCCATACAATATTGTGATTGACAGCGCTAAGACCCGCCTCCTGGCTCTTATTGGTTGTTTCCAGTTAGCACTGGAGGAAGGCATTTCTCCCACAGATGATCTTTCTCATAACATGTTGTCATGACATAGTGACAGCTTCAACAAATATGTGACAGCTGGACACACCAGTACCCCTTCTGACCAATGGCACAACAGCGAAGAAAATGGATGGATGGATGGAAGCAGGAAATACTTAAAAGGTGGATAAAAAGGCCAAATCAAAATGAAGACTCCAAAGTTTTGTTTCAGAAGCTTTAGATCTACTTAGATCTAAACCATATGTGCAGCTGTGTGGGAGTGAAGACTTTGATTTGTGGGTATAAAGATTTGAAAACCATCTTCCTCCTTCTTCATAATTGTAAACAACTGTGCCGGATGAAAAGTTTGAGTTTTCCAACTCACCATGAAATCAGAAATGAACATTCTTGCTGACTCGTTGTTAACACTATTACACTTATGCTGGTCTTTGGGGCTTGTGATGACAAGTGATGTGAAGTAAATGGAAACAAGGCGGAGGGAGGCTTCCTGTTTGCTGACCTCACTGAGGTTCACGACAGAAGATAGAGTTCCGCTGGTTCACCGTTGGTCTCTCAACCAGAAAGTAGCATCTGTTGAGTTTGTGGTTTTCAGGTTGTGTTAGCAGTAAACAGCCTGAAGACCAGCAGGCTCCATCGCTTCACTCAGAACGCGTATTTGCTTCAAACACATGAATGTTTTATCTGTGGTGATGTTGGCTGGTTTTGTTTTTAGTTGATTAAGGCCAGAGTGTCTTTTCCACTCTTACATTTATTATCTCTTTTTGCTGGAGAAGCTGATTGGCTCCATTTATACATTTTTAACGTGAAAATGGAACAAATAATGTCTTGTTGATCACCTGACGATGAGGTTAGTTCATTGTAAGGCCCAATAAACTCAACATAGGTCTTAATGCTTAAAATATACTTTTTTATTTTTGGACCTTTGAATTTGATTGCACTATACAGTAGGATCAATCTGGAATGTAGTTTATAATTAAATGTCTTAGTATTATTGCATAAATTGGTTTGATTGTATACATTTGAATATAAATAAATGATTCAACAATGCCAGTTATTGAGTAAGGATTATATAAAAAGCTGAACTTGACTGAGTTGAACCAGCACCTCTCTGTGTGACACAATAAAAATCTGCATATTCAAAACCAACTTGAAGTTGCAGCTTTCTTACAGTACATATTCCTCCAATTCACTGTCTTGTTTCCTGCTTGTCTCTGACTGTCATTGTGTTGACATCGGACCCGACATGATCAAGGTTTGGTCAGAAACGAGTTGTTGTGGCTCTGGGCTTCTGGTCAGGTTTCCTGTGATGAGCTCAGCCAGCACTGATGTTCCCACCAATGGAAACTCGTACTGTGCAGACAGACAACACCACCTCCACCACACAGGTGGAGGAAGACCAGGTATCCAGTAAGACAGCTACAGGCTAAATGTTCAAACCGTTTGGTTGATATGTTTAGATGACTGGAGAAGTTTATTTCATGAGTGTGATCAGTAGTACACCATAATAGATAGATAGATATGCAACAATTAGATACTAAATTTAACTAGCAGTCAGAGTAAGGTCAGACTCACACACATATCCATTATCATAACCTACTTGTTGTTGGAGCCACAGCATAAAACCATCTAAGAACTGAGACAAACACACACAAAAAAAAGAAAAATTCACTACAATAAAAGTGTGAGGAGTCCAGTGCCCCCTGCTGACCAGCATCAATCACTGATGATTTAATCTGAATAAACACACTGAGCTGTGGTTGGGAGAAAAGCTGCCATTTTCTCCCACGTTGTTACTGTAGTTACGTCCAAGTTCCAAGACAGAATGTTTCAAAACAGAAACGTCAATGATGATAACTTTCACCGTAGTCGCCAGATTTAACACTTATAGTGAGATGGCCAAAAAAAAGATATATTTTAAAGGTGCACAGCACTAACTACTGTTTGCCTTTAAGGTTGCCTCACTCTGCAAACTGTAGTGACAAACTCAGTGTTCACCACATTAGCCTGATAAAACATACTGCGTTTTTAATCCCATAAGTTTTTTTTATTTGGTGCTACAATAAACAGCAGCTGTCGCCGTTCATCTGTTTGCCAGCAGGGAGCAGCTTCCTGTCTACCCTCCATACAAATAACCGATGTAAGCAATCAAATGTCAATAATTGGTTCCTATCACTTGGATGTGGTCGTATATGATATTGAGTTTGAAGAAATCTGCATTTCAAATAAAGAAATTCAGATCTAAGAAGTGTTGCAAAGTAAACATTTGCTTGCTTGAAAGGCGGAGCGCCCACATGCTGCGGTTGGACATAAAAGGTTTGCTTCTGTTCTCTACTCTCTGCAGCTTGAACAATGTGTGAAGCCCTTTCTGATCTGTCCGTCTAAAGACGTTGGCTTTGAGCCATGACCTTTGCTTTTGGAACCAAATTATAAAGTAGATCTTATTATTTGCAGGTGCAAGCCTTGATCCTCAGATGGTGATTTCAACGTGAGACTTGATGTATTTTTAGTTCTGCAGCCAGCTGACTAATACAGAGAGCAGAGTGTTGTCGCTGAGTTCCCGCTCTGGTCCGGGCCGCTCACATTGACCTCAGCCCGGTGGTTTGTCGGCTCCACCTCTCCTCCGTCATGACAGGATGTCTCTGTGGTCACAGCTCTGATGCAGCTTGTTTTTCTCCTGCTGCTTTACAAATACACGTTTACCCACCGACTTCTCATCTCTATTTATACTTAACCCAACACATTAGCTGAGTTTTCCATTACAAATGTGTGAACATCTTTGTCTGTTTTCTGCTAATGTTAAAGAAACACAACTTTGCAAATGCACCGATACCATTAATTAAGAAATTAATATTTCACAAGCTTCTGCATCTCTGCACATGCAGCTTGAAATCAGAAAACAATAACCATAAAAATCCCCCAAAGTCTAAAAATATCACCACTGGTGCCGGGTGCATGTCTCATTCTCACGTGATCTTGTTTACCCCCTACTCATGTGGTGAAGGTGGTGGTGTGATCTGTACAGCTGAAGTTTCCACTGGGGGAAGCATGAGTTTCAGGTCAGCACAGGACGTCCACCCTGAAGCCCCTCGTCACGGCTAGATATGGTCAGATCTGGTTTTGCAGGACTTGCCGTGTGAACAATCTGGACGGCAAAAATGACCAGAACGAATGTCAGAATGGGCTTTGTGAAGATGAGTAATGAGGCGGTGTGAGTGTAGGTACCACAGAGGGAACAGAGTGTGAAAGGAACAGGTTCTAGTTAGGGCTGGAAAATAAGTCAGTTGTCCAGAGTGACAATATCAAATATCAACATGATTAAGAATTTTCAGTAATTTTACTGAACTCTGAGCCAGAACTGCATAGAATTCTGGGAGATGTAGGCAGAGGAAAGGCTTTCTTCAGTCAACCTCTCACTGCCAGCTAAACCAGGTGGGTGGCATCAACCAACCCACCTACCTGGCTAGCAACCAAAGAGCTGCTAGGTAACTCTCTGGTTACCTAGCGACAACTTGTTGAGCAGTTTCAGGTTTAACCACTGTGCCTCATAACTGTTTCAAGATAAAAAAAAAACAGTAATATAAAACAGGATAAAGGTCATGCCACCAGTTTGGCTGTCTGTCAGATATATAGAACAAAAAAGTAATCAATAATTATCAATATTGATAATAGCTTATATCGACTGACATGAATATATTTTATATCTCAATAAGTTTTCAGCCATATTATCCAGCCCTGGTTCCAATAAACATTAAAATGTTTTCAAAGAACGATTATTGGCACACATTTATGCAACAAGCGTCTGTCACCAATATAGATAATATTTTTAAAAGAGTCATAAAAAAAGAGGTAGTAGTAAAGTCTCTGATCTGCAAAGTTTCCTAAAGCTGGACAGCCTGCTTTGTCTCAGCGTTGGGTCTACAGTCATACAGGATGATTTTTACAACAGAGACATTTATAATCCTCCATCAGGTCCACTTCCTTTCCCGTGATGAAAATAGTTACAAAATCTTTTCATGAAAACGTTCACAGATCACAGTGAACACATCATGCCACACAGCAGTCCACCAGTTTTCTGCGAGCCGTCTCTTTGATGCAACCAGCAACTGCAGAGTCATCTCAATATTTCTGCATAAGACAGGTCTGCCTTCTACCGGAAATCTGAGGTCTACAGAGTAAAACGGAATGGTGAGAGTTCAGCAGCTCTAGACTCAGTCTCAGGTGTAACATTAGCATAAACCAAGATTGTCAGGAAAATGGGGAATTGAGCACCTTAAGTCTGAAGTTCTGCTAAACAGATAAACTCTGAGGTCATGATCAACCTCTAGTCTGTTTCTGTTCTGTCTTCAGCTCATCCTGAGCTTATGTTAGTGTAAGTGTTTAAGGTTGACATCTGCAAGGAGCTACGGGGAAGTAGAATGATGTAACATCAGATTTAAATGAAAATGGGTTTATTATAACAACATTGTTGAATAGTAAAAGGAAACAGGAAGGAAAGAGAAGGAGAAGACAGGCAGCAATTGGCACAGGACTAGGAATGAAACCCAGGTGGACTGCAGTGAGAACTACAGCCTCAGCATCTGGTCCCTGTGCTCTGCCGGCTGACCCACAGGATGTGACTGCAGGTTGTGTTGCTAAGGCAGTGGAGTCATGGCGAATGTCATCGCGTATCAGTGGAAAGAGACACTATGAGTCAGGACAAATGAATTATTTCTTCCTGAAAATCTTTATTGCCTATTTGGTAATATTTGATTAGCAGGTTCAATAGACTTTGTTAATGCTCAGACAAGATTTTGGTATGACTGTCTTTAGAGCAGTGGGTGTCACATTGTTTCCCATCTTGTCCTTTACGTTGTCATATTTGAAAAATTTGGGTCAGAAAGTGAAGAAGACAAGACATCTTTTGGAAAATCAAACTCACACCTTGAAGGTACGCTTGTTGTGTTTGAGCACAGAGTTTGATGTTTGATTCAAGGTTCTAAGGGTCTATATGAGGTTTTCTTATTTCATAGTTTTAAGATGAATGTTTAATGCTCTTTACGAAGTCTGTGAGCACCCACAAATGCTTACATTATTATTAGCTGAATTAAATAGACAGCCTCATTCAGTGGTGGGTGAAATTAGTGCAGACAGAGTGTCTGCATGCTGTAATCAGGTAATGTTAGATATGTGTCTCTCTATTGGGATGTACCTTTGTTTTCTGTTTTTAACTTAATCTTTTTTTTTAGTAAATAACTTTGTGGAACCTAAGGTGTGTGATTTTGTACACTGAAGTTTCAACCTACAAAATTTAGATCTTGATAAAAACCACATAATTTATGTTATTTTTTTGTCATGATGTTGAAGATTTTATATAATAAAGATTTTTTTTTAATTCTTGTGTTTCTTGGCGCATGTACAGCCAGAAGTTTTTACTGCTGCTTTTCTCTCTCTTAGGTAAATAAGTGTTATAATGTGTTCTGTAGCAAATAAATGAAATGTCAAAGTAAGAGACACAGGCTATGCTGTATAATCATTATATACAATACATGTATTAGCATAATTTACCTCTGAAGTTTGCTGTGTAATATCTCACAAACAAAGTGACATTCCTTTGAAATGGGAAAACGTATCTGTTTGATTTGACAGGTTCCTTTGACCTCATCAGTAGATCATTAACTGCTGAAGCTTGTTAGGAGTTTGGCAAGGCAGATTTATTAGTATGGTACATTTCAACTAAGCAAAAATTCAAAGTGTTTCACATGACGAAAACATAAAACAGCAAACAAAATTTTACATAGCAGTGGCACAAAAAGAAAAGCAATAAAAAGTTGGAATGCAGATTAGAATGAAATTTCTTTCACGATCAAAGGCGAGTTAACAAAGGGGGTTTAAATACTAAAGGAGCTCAGTGTTTAAGCAGTTTTGCAGTTTTCTGGACGTTTGTTCCAGATTAGAGGTGTAAAGAAGCTGAATGCTGCAAATCTGTGCGGGATGTTTGGATCAGTGTGACTGTGTAGCTAAGCAACCACCAACCAGTTCCAACCAGAGTTCAACAATATAATTATTTTTCTCTGCAATAACATGTTTAAGTGCACCTGAAATAGTAGATTATAACATAGCATAATGCTTCGCATAATAAAATACAATTTTTTTCTTTGTAATGATCACAATCTACTATTGAACATCCCTTGTGTGCAAGGTCACCTGGTTTACCGGCTTTTCTTCCATATCATCTAAATATAAACATTATTTCAGAATGTAACCTTTTTTGTTTGAGCTATTTTCCCCGTTTCACTGGTCATCATAGCATTGTTCCTCTGTTAAGCCTCTAGCAATGTTTTTACCAGCACTACTGAGACGGAGCTTGTATAATGAACTCAGCAGACATACAGTTTTACCTCCTGTTTGCTAATTTCTGCTGGCTAGTCTGAAGGAGCTGAGTGGGCAGTGGTTTAGGAGGCCTGCTCTGTCAGGGAAACTGCAGCTGGGAGGAGCTTCATCCTCCAAGGCGGCTCTCGGTTACATCAGGCATTTTGCCAAGCTGAATGGTTGCCACGGGAGATCAAAGGATTTCCCAAACATTCATGAAAGAATCAAAGCATGTTTGACAAGGGAATAATAATAAAGCATGATGCAAATGGTTTTATATAATATTTCCCCTTTAAATCCATTACGTTATTAAGTTCGATGTCATCATTTTACTTAAAGTTTAGGTGTAATTAAATTTACAGAAGCAAACTTCATTCGGCTGTAAATGAACTAATATTCTCAAGAACAAACATCGACACCACAGGTAGGTTTGAGCACGTGATTATATGTTTTCAAAGTAGGACACATTGCGTCACTTTATGTTAACCAATCAATGGCAGACTAGACTCTTAAGAGAGGAGAATGCTTAAAAGATACTTTCCATTCACCACAATAATCTGAAGACAATGGCTTTTGCACACTATGCCTTCTTTCTGACATGCCTTGTCCTGTGCTTGGGTGAGTTTTTGGTTATTTTAATATGGTTATTCTTAATTGCATAGATTGTCGACTTTATTTCATGAAATGTGTAGTTTAAATCTGGTTAACTTTTAATTTTTTTTAATCTAATTTTTTATTTAGTTCAGGAGACTCACCTGACATCACATTCAACTGTACATCAGGAGAGCAGCTTCACAGCAGCTCATGTCGGTGACAAAGTGACCTTTCGATGTTTCTACAAAGGTGACGATTCAGCATGGATCAGCTGGTACAAACAAAGCCTGGGGCAGAAGCCAAAACTCATTACGAGCTTCTATAACTATGGAACAAAAATGACTTTTGATCCTGAATTCCACAACGATGGTCGTTTCCAGCTGGGTGCAGAGAATCACACTTATTACTTGACGGTTTCAGATCTACTTGTTTCGGACTCAGCGACTTACTACTGTGCAGTTAACTACGCAAAGGTTTTGACTTTTGCAGAGGGAAAAACAGTTAGTGTTAGAGATTCAGGTTCTGACAGTCAGGTTTCAGTCGAACAGCCGAAACATGCCACCGTCCCGCCGGGAGGCTCTGTAACTCTGAACTGCACAGTACAAACTGGGAGCTGTGGTGAAGAACACAGAGTTTACTGGTTCAGAAACTCTGAGGGATCTGCACCAGGACTAGTTTATGGACACGAAACCAAGAACGAGCAGTGTGAGACAAGAACGACCTGTGTGTATGATCTGCCTGTGGAGAATATGGATGTGTCTCATGCTGGGACCTACTACTGCGCTGTGGCCTCCTGTGGACACATCACTTTTGGAAACGGAACCACGCTGAATTTCACAGGTCAGCTATAATCCTGATGATTTATCAATTACAGGTGGTAAATACAGTAATAACATCTGGATTAGTATTCACTTTTTCAGAAACCTGCATTTATCAATATCACTCATGTTTGTTGTCTCTTTTAAAGAGAAAGGTCATTTAACTTAAATTAAACGTCCATTGGACTAAACAAACTGTTGCTCACTGAGATGCTTCTGGTCTCTGGAATCAGAAAGTCCATCAGTAACTTTGAGCTGTGACGTGTTGGAGGGCTTTCCAACGTGAACGGCTTGTTTCAACCTCTGAATAAATTCACACTCACATCCATGTTCCCAACTCTCATGAAAATGAAGCTACGGTAACTATTTTTGACATTAAAGGCATGACATATGTGAAAGTGAGACCACTTTTACTATTTAGCGGCTTGCTTTCAGAATGAACTGTTAGGACAGCCAGGAATGTTGGCAGCAGCTATGTGGAAATTTTCCCACAGACATTCTTCCTCAGTGCATTAGCTGATTTCAAATCTTTAAGACCTTCAAACCCTTTACCAAATTAATAAACCAATACTGTTGTGTTTATGATGGACTCAGAGTCTGTTATTAAGAAAAACACCAAACTAAATGTCAGAAGCTAAAACTGAGCCGGCCTCTTTAAATATACTGAATAAGGATGTTCCTCTGGTTGACTGATGTGTAATTTTAGCTATTTTAAATGGAAATTATAAAGGGCATTATGGTCATTTTATTTATTTACCCCAAATATGTTAGCAGAACACCCAGGCTGCCATAGATTACCTTTTTATCACACAATATAGCAATTCAATGTTTGTATTAAAACCCGAAAATAATAGGTTTCATTTCTTGGTTCTTTGCAGGAGAAGGAAACACGTTGGTGTCCCTCTTTGTGGGTTCTCTGTTTGGCTGTGTCACCACCATCCTGGTTGCTTTACTGATTATCTTTGTGAACAGGAGAAAGAGAAGACAACGTCACAGAGCCACAGGTGAAGTGGGAAACATTTATCATTCACTTTATGGCTACTGGAGCATAATTTTAATGGAAAAAAAAATATGTTTATGTTTTCAAACTTAGAGTCCAGACTGCCTGTGGCCCGAACCCCAATGACTGAGGTAAGAATAACCAACGAATCACAATCTGACATTGGATTTATTTTTTTATTCATTTAGAATTTTGTTCAAACATCCATATTTTTAACCATCATGTATTTCCAGGATAATCACAGAGACTCAGGCGACCTCCACTATGCATCTATAAATGTTGAGTCATCCAGAAGATCACAGAAACAGAGGAAGAGCAGCCAGTCTGTCTGTGTCTATTCTACTGTAAACCATGAGAAATACAGAGACTTTACTATTCAGAACCGCTAAACTTTTCATACGAGGTGATAATTTTTTGTCCTCTTTAGGATCTTTTTTTTTAAACTAAGGTAGCTTTCTATTTTGGTGGTATATATTCTTCTGTTCACTTCGTATGAATGAGTCAATGAATTATTTTTTCTTGACTTCAACAATATTTCTTTTCATGCATGATTTTCTGTGTTTTCCCACAATAAAGGTGTTTTGTTTGTGTCTGCTTACAGTTTATTAAAGCCAAACTTTTTTTCAGTGTTTCAAACGCAAATAGCATTACGTCAACCTGCTGTTGCTGTATTGGCTTGTTTTTTGTTGTTGTTTTTTTTGACAAGCTAATGAGGAACAAATATCAGGATAAAATGGATTTTATGGCACAACACTGAGGTTCATAATAAAAAGTATAATTCAAATGTGATACTCAGTCTTTTAAACTGGCCAGTGAGCCTGAGGTACGAAGATTTGTTTTGGAAAGTTAACCAGAGGTCATTTTACTCAGGCTACATAAACTCACTACATTTTGTATCTCCACCCAAGCACCTTGTCTGTCATGTCCTTAAGTTTAATGATTTTCAAACTCCTAAAACTGACACAAATGACACAAAAACAGAATCAAAATGTTTTGAGATCACAATGTAATAACAGTCTACAAAGTGAAACATTGTAAAATCAAATTTTTTCTTCTCTAGAACATTTCACAGAAATATAGATCAAAAAGTGCTCCATAAAGCCAAAACAATTTAAACAAAAGCATACCAATAAAAACATTAATCACAAGCCTGTCTGAATAAAAATGAGATGCCCCCACATGGTAGAGGATTGTGTTATTGCGAGTTTGAATAAAATACATCATATTAAAACACATGTGTAAATAACAGAAACATTTAAGAATGCTATTAGTGGTAAAAGGAATATAATAAATAAGATACGAACAATGTGCATAAAATAATAACACTACATTTTTTATTTGGAAGTTCTGATCTGAACTTATTGTAACATATGAAATAATACTTCAGAAAAGATGGCCAATCAGCCATCACCCTAAACTTAACCTGAGACTCATGTTACTTTCTGTAATAAAGAAAAATTACTTTAAATTTAAATCTGTCAGGGGTTTGAATAAATCTGAACTTAACTGTGTGTGTGTGTGTGTGTGTGTGTGTGTGTGTGTGTGTGTGTGTGTGTGTGTGTGTGTGTGTGTGTGTGTGTGTGATAGGTACTTGAATATAAATACAATGCCCTTGACTGTGTGTCATAAATGTCAACCTGCTATACTGGTAATAAATCCAAGTGGAGAAAACCCCCAATATGCAGTGAACAATATGAAACAAAACATGTCAGGAGGAGCGAAGGAGATCTTCAGTGAATGTGTGTATCTGCTGTGAGGCAGTAGAGTTCTGTAGGTGGCGCTGATGTTGATGATTGTGAAAAAGATTTGTGTCTTTATCTGACTTTATAACAGGGTCTAAAGTTGATATGTAAACTTGTAATAGCTGTCTTTGATTCAGAGCGTGAATGTGGACTGAGAGGTGAGACAGCAGCAGCTACGACCCGACTGCTGATTAACGACGGGACGTTTGGCTCCCAAATCTATGGTCATATGCGACCCCATATTCAAACCAGAGAAGTCGCCATAAACATGCTAACACACGTGATTCATCAGAAAATTTTAATGCGTTGATTTTGAAAAACAAAAAAAATTGAAAACAATAACTGCAACATGTCCAATGTTACATCTATAAGCTGAAACCCATATTACATATTCAGTTACGTCTGAATCAGAATAATCTTGATTAAAATAGATATCATTTTGCTAGACTTTTTCCTGAATTTTCCCTCTGTGGCTCAATAAAACATATTTTTAATTCATTCAGTAAAGAGATATTGTTTTGATCTCTTCAAATAAATATTTAGATTAATCCTAATTATGTTTGCTTTATAGTAAAAAAGTTGAGATTTTTTAGTAAGTTGCTTAGCATGTTTATAAAAATATTTATTTGATTTAAGCAATTAGTATAAATGTAAGACTTTAACTCGCTGTAAAATGTTTTTGTTAAATGAACACCTGCTGTTTACTGGGTTTGACTAAATAGTGTCAGAAATAGTAAAAGTGACTTTATTTTCACTTCTGCTCCAGTTATTTACCAAGATACCCAAACTTTTCTTATGTTTAAAAAGCAGACCCTTCAAGATTTACTCAGTAAAGTTTATATTAACATATACAAACCAAATTTCACTATAAATGAAGGAAAAAAACTACAGTGCCAGGGAACAATTGAAAGACTGGAGGATACAAAGAACAGCCTAGAAATTAAAGAATGTCAGAGGAAAAAATTAAATTAGAGGAGGGAGAGCTGGAAGGTCAGAAAAATGACGAGAAAGAAGGACAGAAGAAAAGAAGAATAGGAAGCAAGAATTCTACAAGATAGCAGGAAAAAAGGTAGGAGGGAGCCAAGGCATGAAGGAATGGAGGAAGGAAAAAAGGACACAACAGAAGAAGGAACTAACCATATAAGCACGGAAGGTAGGGAGGCTGATGAAACTATGACATCACTACTTTTGAATTGAGAATTCTCCAACAAAATTATTGAATTTTTTCAAGATATTTCCTACACAGCCAGACATTAAGTCACTGACTAATTACGGTAAAATGAAATGTAAAGGAATGAAAAGTTACAGGACTGAAGTAATAGAAGTTTGGAGGCAACTTCTATTGATAGCCAGCAATAATAAACTTTAAATAATTTTTTTGGCAATGCTTCTGTATGAAGAAAAAAAATAATTTTAACATTGACGTTTCAGGTGATAAGTGATTACTGGCTACATTAACTACTTTAGTACTTTCGTCCCTTCTGGGTGCTGAAGGTAGAATAAAAAATAATGTGTTTAAAGGTAGTAAAATTTAAAACAGTAAACTCTTGCATCAAACAGAAAAGTGCAACAGAGTTTCAAAAACTGGACTGCAACAGCAGGTGAAATGATTTATTTTGACTTCATTTGTGGCTTCTATAACACAACATGCAACACTGGACTTAATGGCTCTTTCTGATGTAAATGCAAATCATGACAAAGAGCAACAGAATCCCACTTCTGAACACTGAGAGCCAGAAGAAGATTCCTGTCTGGGACAGCTGTTCTTCATCATGGTGCCTGACGAGCAGCTCACTCCCAGAACCAGACAGCATCTTCCCACAGGAGGCAACAACACAGTAATAGGTTCCTGCATCAGATGAGCTCAGGTTTTTCTTCTGTAAATGGTACACACAGGTGTGTTGGCCAGAGGTTATTTCACACTGATTCTTGTGTGTGTGGAGAACCGCTTGGTGAGCTCCATGCCGGAACCAGAGGACGGTGTGTCCTCCTTCACAGGCCCCACTGTCCACTGTACAGTTGAAGGTCACTGAGCTGCCAGGCTGGAGGGTCTCAGAGTTTTGTTCTTGGACTATTTCCACATGGTTTGTTCCTGTAGACAAATCACTTTCAGAGTTAACTCACGTTACTTTACCAAAACCTAAAGGAGATTAAATAACTTAATAACCAGAAGGTTTGGCTGTGTACAGCTTGTGTATTTTGAAATAAAATGTCAACAAATAAAGTACAAATATTGGAAATAAATTTTCCCTTTGGTACCAATGAGAGTAGTTACTTTAAAATCTCACCTGGGTGCATCCGTCTAATTATACAAAGCAGAATTCAGTTCAAAATGAGACCATTTCATTTGACAAAATCAGTTTCACAACTGAATTGAGCTCAGCTGTTTGCAACAGAACCTTAGTTCGGATGGATGGTTGCAACTTGCCCGCGCCACGTCCACTTCCTGCCACTTGGACGTGTGAAGTCCATAGACGTCTTTAAAGTTTTAAGCAAATGTCTGAAAGTGGAGAATGAGTCTCTCTGTGTGTGTGTGTGTGTGTGTGTGTGTGTGTGTGTGTGTGTGTGTGTGTGTGTGTGTGTGTGTGTGTGTGTGTGTAAAAGGGAGACAGAATGGTGTGAAAAGGATTCGAGTTGCAGCCAGCCTGCCACACTGCAGTGCAACAAGGGAAGAAGTCGATTGGCTCGCTGTGAATAACAAACATCAACATACAACAGGTAGTAATAGAAAGTCCTCTCATAGGAGGATAGCAAAAAAAAAAAAAAACTCTGACACTTTTTTTCATGATTCTCTTTCTCCTTTGTTCATTTAACAGTTCAAAGCTCAAGAAGCACCAGAAAGGAATGAGGCAGACCTGCGATCTGAGACTCAACAAGGCACCATTTGGAAGCAGCTCATTGGCCAAGACCCAACCAAAATCACACCATGAGTACAAATAGTATTATTAAAAATACCAGACATTCAAAGGCCTTGGCAGTTTGATTTACAGCCACTAGGAGATTGACTGTAACACTTCAACATGGAGCTCATAACCTTCAGACTCCTGTCCTTCAATGAACTTGGCCAAAACTCTAGTGGTGTTTCCATTACAAATGGGTGCAAATCTTTCACTAGATTTAAAACAGCACAGCTTCATTCTTTAACTAAGAGCAAGGATATTACTAAAGTAATATGAAAAAAAAGGATATCTCATACCTTCAACATTCAAAAACACCCCTTCCCCAAACTCCACCGAGTTGGAGTAGGAACTACCACAGTAGTAAGTTGCTGAATCTGAGAGCTGGACATCGGAAATATGTAAATGATTAATTCCTTCACTTCCTTCCACAGAGAAACGGGGGTTCTTCTCCAACCAGTGGAAGACTTTGGATGGTTTGTCGTATTTATAAATGTTAGACAGGAGCTCCGGTCGTTTTCCTAATGTTTGGCGGTACCAGGAGAAGTGCATCGCTGACTGACTGCTGTAGAAGCAGAGGAGCTGAACATTTTCCCCGACGATGGCAGATCTCACACCAGCGTCTTGTTTGACTGGTCCTGTTTGGATCACAGCTGTCAAATGAACTGGGCAAAGAGGACAGATGATAAGCTACAGATATTTCCCTGTAGGTTCCTTTTTTAGCAGTGAAAACTTGGTTCATACTTACAGACTCCACAGAGAATGGCACACAGCCGCATGGTGTCAGAGCTCCTCAGGACTAGACCATTTTGAGCAGAACAGCAGACAACAGCATAAAAAACGGGGTTACGTTTGATTGGCTGTTAGAGAAGTTGAACTGCGTTTCATTTTAAAACCTTTGCCCGAGCAGGAAACAAATCAGCCAACGCAAACATACTGGAGCAAATGTAGAGGAAAAGATATTTCAACAAAGTCCCGTCTGAAATCATTAAGTTGAAAATAAACAAAATATTGCTAATATTATTATCAGATGGCATCAAGAAGATTAATTTTTAATCTTGCAGTTGTTTTGCAGAACTTAGATGATGCAGTTGGGTAGCACCAAGGTTACCTGCTCTGAAAACATTAGCTCTGTTGTTTAGGTCAGTTTAATGGCTTCTTATTAAGGACCACAGACTTATGACATATTAACCTCATTTACAGTGACAGTAACAAAAACCATGAACTGTGTCATGATGTGTGGCTAAGAAACATTTTTACTTCCTCTTTCCGTGTCATAAAAGGTCAGAAAATATAATACGATTTTCACGTGCTGAAAAAAAATTGTTCAATAAAACCTAAATTGCAAAAACAACCACATGTACTCTATTAGACACTGATAATAGTAAGACCATTTCTGATACAGTTATTGGAACCACGTCTGTTAAACCGTGAGCTGTCACTATTTCTGCAGTTGTTACAGAGATGCTGTCAAGACGACTGCAGGTGCTGCCCAACACCACCAACATTTCTTTGAATAACTTGCTGCTATATTGACAACCTGCAGGATCTGCATTATGACTACTAGTAAAGTCCTGTGTGTGAGCAACCACAGCCATCATCAGTATCGCATCCACCCCAGCCCTGCTTGGTCCGCTTCAATCCAACTCTAGTCCATTTGTTTGAGGAGATGTGAATGCATAATCAAACTCTGACGTAGACCAAAAAAGAGAAGTCTTCTTGGTTTACATTTTCTGAAGAAGGAAGTTGTGTCTTCTTCAGAGGTTTTTGTGTTGTTCCCTTCAGAGGGATTTCTGAAAAGTCCAATAATGTCTATAATTAAATATGAATCCTCCGTTAATGTAGCTGCACCTGGAGAGCCTCTGTTTTCAAAGTTTTCTCAAAGCAAAGCACCTTGTCTGTGATGTTGCTTTTCTGTTGTCAGTGCTGAGCTTCACAAACCTTAAATAACAAAGAGAAAACCAGTCAACCACAGTAGTGTTGTGTTGACTGACATGGTTTTGATTTCTGTAAAGCCCAGCAGGGTGATTTGTGTGAAATGTAGGTTGACTACTGCCCTCTGGTGGCTAACTGCTCCACTTCTTTAAAATGACTGCAGAGTCAGAGAATCTTGTGAATCTATTTTACAAAGTCAAAACAGCTAAATGCACTTCAGACGTCACTCATCAAACGAAAGGAATAAGGAAAACTTATATGTATTACAGTTGGACATGATGCGAATATTGCTTGGTAAGAGTTTTGAAGGTTTGTCTTTATTAAACTTTGAGTGTCTGATTTGTTTGTACTGTTGAACATAGAGTTAAAACAAAGAACAAAGGTGAGATTGAAATTGTTGTGTGAAGCCTTAAGAAAAAAAAGATTATTCTGGTATTGAATTTAAACAGGTCTCAAAAGAATGTAAAATTAGACCTTTTCCTAGAGGAAGTATGTTGATATGTTGAGGATTTCCAAAGCAACTGCCAACTCTGACCAAACTATGCAAACACCACAAATCCAGATATATACAAGATGCCATTTGAAAAGTTGAATAGTCAAAAATGAACAGCAATAATTTGGGTTACTTATTCTGTCATCAGAGAAAATATATATTTTCACCATGTTATACATTTATTTCTAAATGTCACCATTTCAAACCATTTAATTAGTTTGATGAGACATAAATATTTAACTTAGTGATAAAGTTAAATATCACTAACTATATGTTATTTCTAACATATAGAAATAATTTATTTATATCAAAGAGGGACATTTGTGTAGTAGCACTAACAGTTGTACAATATATTGTTAAAAAGCTAAAACTAAAATATACACGCACACGCACACGCACGCGCGCACGCACACACACACACACACACACACACACACACACACACACACACACACACACACACACACACACACACACACACCTATGTACATATACACACATACAAAATACCAATGCTACACATATCAGGGTATTAAAAACAACTATTAAGGAGTTTATAAAAGTCCTAGCTTTAATTTTATTAGTCCACCTACCTGTAGCCCACAGGTAAGTGGACTACAGGTGAATTGCTATATAATGTATGTAATGTGTTAACTAAATATATAGACAGCTTGCTAACTATATACTTCAAACTGTATATAGTTTTAAGTGGCACAGTTGGTAGAGCTGTTGCCTTGCAGCAAGAAGGTTCTGGGTTTGATTCCCAGCCCCAGTCTTTCTGCATGGAATTTGCATGTCGGTTTCCTCCCACAGTCCAAAAACATGACTGTCAGGTTAATTGGCCTCTCCAAATTCTCCCTAGGTGTGAGTGTGTGTGTGCATGGTTGTTTGTTCTGTGAGTCTCTGTGTTGCCCTGCGACAGACTGGTGACCTGTCCAGGGTGACCTCGCCTCTCGCCCGGTTACATTAGCTGGAGATAAGGACCAGCAACCCTCCTGACCCCACTGAGGGACAAGGGTGTAAAGAAAATGGATGGATGGATGGATATTGCTCATTGTTGGAAGCTCCATGCTGTGTTTCTTTTAGACTCACCGAAGCTGAACAAGCATGACGTCATCCAGGTAAATTCCTCCAGTGAGCTTTCTGCCTTTTCCTTCTTGATGACTGTTTGATGGAAAATGTGTTGCACGGCGGCTGACTGCAGGTAAATGTGAGCGTTGAACTCAGGTTTGCCTACATGGAGAACTCTGTTCTCTACACAAATATCTTTATTGTAAGACACCACTCAATCTTCATGATGATGCAGAGTTTATTTTAAATATATATGAACAAATTGTTTAGGTCTAGCAAGTTGTGAAAAAGTTCTATATTTTTTTGTCACTCACTTCAGAAACACAGAGTGAATTTCAAGTCTTTATTTTTAAAGGGTGTCTGATGATGAGAGTCTCAGTTGATTGTATCATTTTATCACACTGAAATTAGGACAAAATATAGAAGTGGAGGAAGGTTATGCAAAATAACAAGGACAGTAGCAACTGAAAAGCACTTTATGATGTTCACAAATGAATTTGACATTTATGTTTTCTACTAACAGAGTAACTGGGGTGGGAGGTTGTTGGAGGGGTCAGATGGACAAGGGTCAGACATTTTGGTTTTGTTGGGGACAACATAATCAGAACCGGGATGTTTCAGAGAAGAAGACTCAGGTCTGTAGAGAGAAGGATTAGGGAGGAAGGTCATCTATGTTAAGATGTTAAGGTCCTACAGGTCAGTGGTGGAGGCTGCAATCTTAAGTGATATCAATACTTCTTCATGGCACAACTCTCAAAATATTTGAAAAAGTCCCATTAAACCAAATATGAGCAGCTGTGTTCCATTAAATATAGAATTGCGCTGTAGTGAAAAATAGGACTGGATGCCTTTTAATATTTGCTCAATGAAGGAGATGGAAGAACCTATGAGAAATACATAATACCAAATTTTGTAACATTTTGAAATCTCATCCAAAATTAGTTGGAATATCTCACAGCAAATAAATAAAAACTGCAACATCCTCAAGTCAGTACAAGTTAAACAAAAATATTCCTAAATGCAAATGAACCCATTACCAGGCATCATTTCTAGAAAGTGACGTTTGTCTTTAGACTCACTGAACAAACTCAAACCTTTCTAGGTAAATCCCACTTATCCCTTATAGTTCTAATGACTTTTTAAGGAAAAAGTGTTTCACAGTGAGTGTAGGGAAATGTTAGTAATGAAGTCATCATCCAGGTTTGTCTTTGAATTCTCTTTTCTAAGGTAATGCCAGGCTTTAAAGAAATGATACTGCACACAATTTTGATGGGAAGGATATTTTTCTGAAACATGAGCTTTTTGAGTTCAGCCCAAACCTCCTTTCCTTCCACTCGAATTGGGAACTGCTGAAGTTACATCTTCATACATTTCTGTGGTTTTAAAACCTCTGTCCCTCTTGAGCCTTTGGATTATCTTCAGATTTATTATTATTGTCCATCTACGGTCAGAACAGCATAACTTAAAGAGAAACAAGCAGTGATGTGTGTGTGAGAAATTTGTTTCCCCCCCCCCCCATTTTTAATTATGTCAATCAATCCCCTTTGCAGAAATCGTTTACCACTGAATTGAAATACTTTATCTGGAAATAACATTTTAGACATTAAGCTAGGTTTTCTTTTAAAGACTCATAAGACAGAATTAGCATAATTGCAAAGATGTTTTTGAGATCAACGTAATGAGGGTACAGAAGTCTGCTTTAGTTCTAATATCGTCTCATCAGGTTTATTTCTGTATTTAAAAAACAAAAAAATAGAAAAATGGAATGACGATGCAAATAACCTCAATAAGTAATGTTGGACAGGTATGTAGGCACATTAGCAAAACTCTGGATAACATTACTGCATACTTAGGAGGCTGCCACACTAACAGTGGTGAACCAGCTGTAGCTTAGCAGAGAGATATAGGGGAGAATGTGAGCAGCTCATACACAGAGGTGATTGACACCTCAAAGTCCCTTCTTCTTTCTGTGATTGGTTGTTTCTGACAGTATTAACAGAGTATTAGATTATATGACAGCAGGCAGAAGAGTTCCATTTGTTTCAGATTATCTGTCTCATTCTGTCACAACATAGTGACAGTTTTAACAAATATGTCCAAAAAATATTTTTAATAAAAATTACATATTGTAATTTTAACATCACATTATCGCTGGAGGTTATAAAAGTAAATCTCTTTTGTTAGGCCAAACTTAACACATGAACACCTGACAATCAAGAAGTAAGAAAGTTAAAATAAGTTTTACAAGCATTACAATTAATTGTACAAATTATTACTTTATTGAAATAAATGAGAAACCTAATCACAGACTAAACATAAGAATACAAGAGAAAAAACCAAATTATTTTAAACAAATTGATACAGAACACCTGCAGCGAAAAATATGTCTTAACATCTATTCATGAAGGTCTAACAGGATTTATTACAGATTATGTTCCATCACTTTTTTGCGTTTCACCCACAGCACTAGCGCTTATTTCAAATAAAGCAGAAATAACTTGTCACACTTAACATTCATATCTAGACAGTCTTGTCTCTGACAAGCAGGTAAACAGTCCAAGTCAATACAGGTTCATTTATCTGTGGTTTTGAAAAATAGTCTCTTTTATATCTTCATACCATGATGATACACTGTAGAATTGGGCTCATTGTTTGGAATCACAGCTTCTGAAGCTTATAAAAAAATGTAGATGATTAACTCCTAAAATGTTCAAGCTAAAAAACACATGTTGTACATATCAGATATATATTTACTGTATATCAGAAATTTGCAACCTTTTCACACTCTTAAATCTGTACATACACTTATATCTTAAATTTGTTGTTGTTTGTCATGCTGTTGCTTTAGTTTACACTGTATCTGTATAAAATATATTTTACCAATGTTACGACTAATTAATGAGGATTTTCCTGTGTTAAAATCTGGCAATAAACAATAAATGTAGGGTTTGTATCTTAAAGAAAAGGCACCACTGCTTGTCCTTCTTTTTTGAAGACTTCCCCATCAGGCTGCTCTGTCCACTTCAGGGTGACCTCATTCCCTCCGTTCTCCAGCATGTCCTGGAGCTAGGAGGTGTAAATAGCAAACATTTTAAAAAGCATCTGTTTACAAAAAATCCCCCCAAAAAACAACAACCTCAAATTCCAAGCATGATTATATCAAGCCCTAAAAATCCCAGCCTTGCCTTGTTAAGGATGCTGTCTTTCAGAACGACGTCGTTGAGATTCACAGAGTCCTCAGTCTTCAGTCTCAGCTTCACGCTCTGCTTTTTTACTAGTTTGAAATGAAAAAGAGATTAAAGTTCTGACTAGTAGTCACTCACCAACTTGTGGTGTGCAAATTAAGTAAGTGCCATGAATTCAGCCTGTTTATGCCTGTTACCCGACATATGAATGGTCAATGTTTTGTTTAGTTTTAGAAGGTTAAAGTTTAGACGGTGGAAGTGCACATCAGCTTTTACCAGGAAGTTTTTGTGATTATTTTAGAGCATAAGCAAAACTGAAAATCAGTCTAAAAATCTCATCATTGAAACACTTACCTATTGGGTCGTGGTAGCAGACAACAGGTAATTTTGTTTCACAGGACAAAAACCTCCATTTTCCCTCTTCGTTTACAGATGTTGTGCCACAGATAAGAGTCATTGAGTCGATTGGATTGTAGACATTATCCCAGTTGGTGAATGAGACACTGCTGCCATCAGACCAGAAGAAGTTTGCATATCTAAAGAGACCAATCCACGAGTAGTCTCCAAAATACATCAATTTCTCGACCATCTGGTTCTGTTCATCACTGCTTACTGTAGCCAGATCTACAAAGTTCTCCCTGCAGTACATCTGGGCACTGGACCAATTCATTCCTTTGTTCACATAAACATATTCAGGATCCAGCGGGGTGCCTGTCATTTAAAACAAGTAAGAGGTCAGTAAGTGGTTGACATCCTATTTCAGAATAATGCTTCTGAGAAATCCTGCTACACATTGATTACCATTGTAACAGATAAACGAGTAACCCTCTGAACAGTAATCGTCCCACCACAATCCAGAACTTCCGACAGTCACACAGAACTGGCTGGCTCCAATAAAATTTGGCTCATTAAAAATTATTTCCCAATTGCTGTAATTAGCACCGGCCCCTGTGAAGCCATCAGACCACATCCATTGGATTACACTGTAGAGACCAATCCAGGCGTCTGAGCTGTGCCTAGCAGATGAAAGCGCGTCCAAGATCTGGGTCAGTTCTTCAGAGTCCTGGATGGTAACGATGTCAGTAAGCGTTTGTCTGCAGTAGGTCTGAGCTTCAGTCCAAGTCAGAGATAGATCAACAAAGTGGTACTGACGGGAGAGGCTGCAGGAGAAGACGAGGCAGGCTGCAAAAAAGTAGGCATTTTAAATTTTTGAAAAATAGTCAATGTTAATCTTTAATAGAAATGTACATAAAAACATCTGACCTGAAAGAAACAAGACTAAGAAGATCCTCTCCATCGTGAGTCGACACTGCGGACTGCAGGAGAAAACGCCAGCTTTCTCAGAGCAGTCTGGGAAAATGACAACCCTTCTGTTTGCTTTTTGACTATTTGTTTTTTTTGGTATGCAAAACATGTTGCAGCAGCAGGCTCCAAGGAAAGGTTTGAATTGAAACTACAGACAAGATTTGCAACTTGAGTTCATCATATCTATGCTTCATAACCAAATGATCTACATAAAAGAAACAACTCACACCCGTATGCATCATTATCCACAGAACAATGCAAAACTCTAGAGCTGCAATTTTGTTAGATAGGATTGTTAGGATTTGCAAAAACATTCAGAAATTTTACTAAGACATAAATATACAGACATAAACACCCTTGTACCCTTAAATCATGGAACAGGTAGCAGATTAAACATTCATAAAATAATCTGTCAATGTTGTAGAAATCCACCATAGTTATTTGTAATGGTTGAAGAGATGCTGTCCATTCTAATGGAAACCAGTGGAATGGCTGGAATTGATGTGATAAGCAAGCCAGTAATAAGAGCCACTTGGCGGATGATACGATTCTTCTCTTGAAAAATCAAGATCGAATCCCTCTAGCTCTTCAGACGCTGGACCTCAACTAAACTTAAATAAATGTGAGCTGTTTTCCCTACAGATCATCAACTAAAATACACAGTAAAAATGCCAGTGTTGAATTAACACCCAAAAGTGTCTATATGTGTCCAAGTCAGCTGGTGTTAAAGTAACACTTTTGAAAGTGTTAAAAGATTGACACCCATTTTTTATAAAATTAACGTTGGTCTATAATACTAAAATTGGTTTAAGAAAAGTTAAGTGTTCCATTTCTGTGTATTGTTTTGAATATTTTCCACTGAATTTGATTGATATTGACACCTGGGTCAATTATTTACTTTTTAACACCACATTTGTGTCAACACTACACTGGTGTTACTTTTAATATATTTTGACACCAGCACCATTGTAAATGTTAATGTGACATTACAATGTAACATTGTAAATGTTAGTGTTGAATTTAACACCAGCTGACTTGGACACATATAGACACTTTTGGGTGTTAATTCAACACTGGCATTTTTACTGTGTACTTGTGTGGTGATAACAAAGAATAATTCTTGGAACAAATGACAACTGTAATTTGATTCTAAATAGAAACAGACAGGCAGACAGCTTTTTGTAAGGCTATTGGAGTCTCTCCAGATTTGTCTTCACAGCTTGTTTTCTTTCTGCATCAACCAAGATCAAAAAGGCTAATAATAAATTAAACTGCAATTTTATTAGGAGGAATAAAAATCACTAACTATGAAAAGATGACCTGATTAACCCTGACAATGTATAAAGTAGGTGGAAGAAATACTTTGAAATTATGAATGGTATTTTGAAACTCATACGTTTAAATTTTTTGTAAATAATATTTTAACTTCATCATATATACCCAATTTGGTGTTTGATGAGACAGGAGGCCTTCTCTCATTGTGGGCTTGAGCTGAGGAGATTGCTAGTGAAATAGTACAGGTTCTGCTTTACTTAACATTTTTGTCCTGTAAACTGTTAAGAGGATTTTAGATGAAAAACGAAGCACAGTATCTCGTTATACTGAGGTATTACAATGAGATATGAGATAATGAGTAATGAGTATCTCAATACAATGGATTTTTTTAACCACTACGACAGCAACGGGCTTCCATAGAATGTATCGTTTCATGCTTTCTAGTGGAAAACGTTTTAACTTCTCCCCACCTCTTTCCTTAGAAGCGTTTGCAAAAGCATACTATGGCGGCCAATTTTCCTCTATTTTCTGCATGTTTTGCATTGTTACCAATGATTCTTCGGTTTTTATTTTGAAGGGTAGTAGGAAGTGGCCCAATGTGGGTGTGTCACTGAGTGCGGCACTCAAAGGTTTCTGCCTATTCGGCTTTATTTTAAAGAGAAGAAAATACCGTTATCGTAGCTGAATTCAGTGTGAAGTCATGCTGACCTCTCGCTCCGTGTGGACTCTGAGTGTCCTGGCGCTCCTGCTGCCTCTAGGAGGTAAGAAACTCTGTTACATCTGAACGCAGCTGCGGCGTCGGCCCTCTTTGTGCCGTAGCAGGTTGATGGCACGAGGTTCAGTTATGCGCCTCAGAGACGCACGAGGATGAAAACGCTCCGCTTGCTATCGACCAATATTGTTTTCATTTTTCCATAGAACCGACACTTATCTGACTGCATGGTTGTATGAATTATTAATTGGTTATAATAATTTGATATTAAACCTTCGGTTTATGCAAATAAAGAGAAGGCTGGTGACAGAGGAGACTAGCAGTCAGTGCAGTGACGTGTGGTGAGGAACCCAGAGGAGGATAAAGTGGGGGGGTGCGACCCTTTACTGACCAAGAGCAGCTTTTCCTTTTCGGCTGAGAAATGACGCAAAAATATTAAATTATATATCATAAATTTTTGACATAGGTTATACAGCCCTATATATACAGCCCTATGTATATATATATATATATATATATATATATATATATATATATATATATATTTGTGTGTGTGTATAATTTTAATTAAAGTATTGTCTTATTTTATATGCGAATCAAATACACATCAGGTATAGCAGACATATGAAGGTGATGGACCTCTGACACTGTTAGGATTGTTAGTTTTCTCACCAGCAGGAGGAGCTGGTTGCAGGTTATGGTCAGTTATGATCAATCTGAAATTTGGTTTAATGATCTAAATGTGAGAGAATGCAAACTAACAGGAGGAACCGATTATCCTCCCTCAGCACATCTTCTGAAGTTTAGATATTTTTCCTCCAATGACACTCCAGAGTGTGACGCCTCATACCAGATGTTGGACTGGATTTCTATTTCAGTGTAATTTGTGAATGTTACCTCCTTGTTTTCAACAGCAGAGCTTTCCAGACTGAAAAAGGTTGTCAGTTTGGAGAAAATCTCATCAACATCGATAGTTACGCTAAATGGGAAATGCAAATAGTTAGCAACTGGTTTGATAGAAGAAAAGTCAGTAAAACGTCCCTCAAACTCAGTGGTCAAAACAAGATGCCAGAAAGCACCAAACTCAATTCTCTTTTATATTGGACAGTTAATTTAATTTTACATAGTTGTTGTGGTAGGAGTCATAGTTTGTTAAATGTTTCATTAAATATTTTGCCCTATTTTGTTTGTTTGTTGTGAATATTGTGACGTATATTCACAAACCCGGTAATTGGTTCAATTTTGTCATTTACTGAGCTATAGTGTCTTCACTTTATCAGACCATTATTCCCTGTATTTTTAGCGTCCCCTCAAATAAAGGATGTCCTCCCCTGAGCAGAGTCTTCAGTGTGAACAATCATCTGGGACAACATAGACGGACGTGTAATTTCTGTTTTTCTCTTTCATGTCCTCTGTACTAAAGTCCTGTCTCAGGACGACTTCAGTCTGGCTGATGCTTTGGATGATGAGAGCATTAAGCCATGTAAGTAGACCTTTCACCATGTTTATTTATTTTTCTGAATTAATAAAGTAAGACTTGCTTTATGTTGTCATTATCTTTGTTTGATTTTTCACAGTAAAGTAGTTGTATTTTGCGCAGGCTTTGCCCTTTAAGGCTCCCTCTAGTGGGTTATCCCCTTTGTGTGCAGTGCAGAACTGGAAACCTACTGACCCATCTGCTATGTGGGCCAGTACTACATAGCCGGTGGGCTGTACCTACACCTGCTACGCCTACATATCAGGTGTAAGTGCAGCACCACGTAGCAGGTGGCACCACCTGTTATGTCCATCTGAGTCTGTCCAAATTATGGTGAAACCGGACAATCAGCTCCCAATTTTCTTCAGCAACCCACAACATCTGATCATAACAACCAGGATGAATAATCAGCAAGATGTCTACAATCCCCCTCTGCTTGACCTGCCACACCAGCATGACCTATGACCTTCATGCTGTCTGTGCAAGTTGCCTTGGTTCTGACCGTGCCATGATTTGGATCATGCTCCTAATGATCAGGACGGGAGGCTTTTTACCCTGGAGGCCTCAGTTAACTCATTAGATGTTTTACTGGGCACATTATCCGAGAAGTGTGAAGACTTAGAAGATCACTTCATACTAAATACTAAGCAGCTGGTGAGTGTATCAGAGGGATTGGAAGAGTTTATCTGTTCTGCTTCAGTATTTGCTTGGCCTTGATGCTAATCAATCCTCGACTGGACCCATCGTACGCTGCAGGTCAAGCCAACAGACGGGGACCCAGAGCCCGTTGGTTGCCTGTGTCAACCAACAGGCTCTGGGTTGATAAAAATAGCAAATTATATTTTTATGTAATTAATATATAATAATATATATTCGTGTAGTATAAGTTCATGCTTCCTTTTTCATGATTTCTTTCAGTTGTTACATTAGCTATTCATTTTTAGTAGGGAGTGAATGAAATAAAATAAAAAATGGATGAAATGAAAGTGAAGAAAGAACAAGGTTTGGTCTTTTCTTCCAGCTCCATGGATCATTCTTCCTGATAGGCTAATCTGCTGATGCGAGGACTCAGCTCCTGCTGCAGACGTTTTATAGAAAAACATAAAAAAGTTTTTGTTTTGTTTTGTCCAATCAGTTTGATTTGATTGCATAGAATTATGCTTGGGCACTACAACACAACCAATATACAATATTTCATGTACTGCTCCTGATAGTCTTGTCAATTCAATTAAAATTCAAAAATACTTTACTGTGATCCCAAAAAGAAAATTCTGGATAAATGGTGGATATAGTTCCAATTGTGATCTGTTTGACTTTGGTAATTTTGCTGATAAAAGACAGATAGTCTTTATGTTACTCTGTGCAGGCAAAACATCTGCTTCAGCTGTTCTCATGATCTGTCCCAAAAAAGCTGTTATGTCTCACACAGTCTGTATAAAGCCTGTCTTCTCATTCTAACAGCCTCTGCTGGACCAAAGCCAGCAGCACCAACTCGAGGAATAGAACAAGGTAAGAAATGTGTTGCACCACTTTTGCTTGACTCCCTTAAATGTGTCATTTAAATTCACTGAGCAATGCCAGCCATATTTTTAAGTTAAGTAGAGAAGTCGATTATTCACTCTGTGAAGGAGTATAGTCTTCCCAGACATATTTTTTACTTCATTTAAAATAAAATGTGACCCAGGTGTGTAGATGAATCAATGTGCTGAAGATGTGCAGTTTCTTCATGTTCAAAAGGTTATTTCAGTTCTGAAAATGATTTGAAGTAACAAACTTATAATGCAGAAAGTTGTATTTGGAACAATCACACTGGAGTGAAAAATGAGCCTGTTGATCACCACACACTAAAGGTGTTTGTCATTAGAAGGACAAGCTACACAGGTATAGTCAAACTGAGGATTCCCTGGGCTTATGTTGAGGCAGCTGGGATTTCAGGAACATACAGTTGTGCTCATGAGTTTATATAACCTATAAGATTGTTTGGTTTTTTTGCCATTTTCTTAAGAGTATAAATGACACAAAAACTTTTTCACTTATTGTTAGTGGTCGCAGGAACAAAACTGATCAATTTTTTCCTTATAGATGCATCTAAAAAAGAATTAACTGGTTTATTGTTTGGTAATATTTGACATTCATATTCTCTAACAAATGACCGAAGCATATTCCACTAGGTATGTACATTTATGAGCACAACTGTACATAATTCGGACCTGTAAAGAAGAAAAGAATAACTGTAAGAACAAGAGCATCTGAGATGAGGATAATATTCTGGTGTATTTTTAAACTCAACACTCCCAGATAGAAATTGATTTCATAAAATATCCAAACACAAACATATGGTGCATGCAATCCAGCTACATAAATGTGTGGATCATTTTTGACAGGTAAGTCTGAAGTAGCCAACTGTGTTGAAAATGAAAAGTCAGTATTAAAAATAGAAGATGGCCAGAGATTTCATCTTTCAAACTCATACTTCAGATATACTGTATGATCAATGCAATTCACATGGCATATTTGGATTGTCAAGCAAACATTGAGTTGAATGAATGTAGTGACCATTAGTGATGTTAATGGTCCCATTAGTTTGATTGTTCTGACTAGACATATGAAGCCATTAGTCCTAACCCTGTTCAGAACTGAAGGACTTCTTTGGATGTGAGGTCTTGAAGAAACAAAAATAGCCCAGAACCTTCAACTGAAGCACTTAGGACTGTCATACCCTGGATGATGACTGAGAGTCTAAACCAACATGTTGAAAACCCTGAAAATGGACACAAAGTGCAGGCGGACTGGTAAACCTGGAGTGAAAGTCAAAGTGTGCTGAAGTTGAAGACAAATATTCTGTCATTTACCAGTTACTGTGTCTTTGTTTTGTTGTTGTTGTTGTTGTTGCTAGTTACAGTAAGAACTACAACCATCAAAGCCCCAGAAAAGGTCAAGCCAAAGCTCCCTACAAGCACTGCAGTATCAAAGAAGACCAAACCCAAGTCAAGTGAGTTAGACGACTTTAACAAGTTTGTTGCTTCTGCTTTAGATCTTGAAAGACCTTTTTAGAAATTATTATTATTATTATTATTAGATGAAGAGCTTTCGGATATAAATATAAGCTTTCCAGTAGATGAAATATATTTTGAGTCTTGGTTTCCTGTTGGTGATATAATGTAAAAACAGATTATGTTTATAATTGTTCTTTTAATCTTTACAGCTGGACAAGATTTTGATTTGTCAGATGCCTTGGATCAAAACCAGAAGGCAGGAGGTAGAATTTCTAAATGATTATCGATTATTATAAATGATTTTTAAACCCAAGTGATTTGACAAAGATCCACAAAAAGAGAAGAGACAAAAAGACTGTGTCAATCATAATGTACTAAACAATTTTTAATTTCTATTTCAGTTCTGTCTGCATGATGTCAGCTAGTGGTGCACAGTATTTTGTAGGTTTATAGTTATTGTAATATCCCTGTATATAAACCATACCATGAAGAATAGCTTGAAATGCAGTAAGTGTTAGTAATTAATAATTTAAGTATCATGCATTTTAGATGTCAATGTTTGACCTTTGTGAAATTGAACAGATTTTTTCAGGAAACTATTAAATCATATACAAAATTATGAAGATTACCCTTAACTTTTGGGGGGCAAATTTGATCAGTAGGTGGCGCAAATATGAAGGTCAACATGTTTTGGGTTTTAACTCCCAAAGTATAAGTCCCAGAAAATATTTGTGTTATTATAATCCTTTATTCAGTTTAGTCACAGATTCAGCACCAGTCTGACTCCTGTCATCTACAGAAACACTCAGTGGCCTCATGTAGAGAGAATCCGTTCACCGTATTTTACACACAAGTCGGCAGGTATAAAAGTGATTTAATAATTTATTAATTTACACAAACTTTTTACCCACTGTGAAAATGTGTGACAGCCATGAAAACGTCTGTGGACAGTTACAAACTACAAAACTCACAAAAACAATCCACTAAAATCAGCAGAGGAGCCCCGTTCCTGTAGGAACCAGCTCAAATGATGAACTCAGGGTGTTTGGAAACAGGGTTAGGGGTCGGTACCCAGCCACTGTCCCCTACAGGTCACAGTAAAATAGCTGATGCAGTAAATCATCAGATTTATTGCCTCCAAGGAGTCTGTGAGTCTTTACCTTCAGTGTTGTTTTCTCAGGAGGATTTTCTGACAGTGACCTGGAGGGTGTGAGCAACGATAACACCTACAAACCCGACAAAGGAAAAGGTCCAATTTTTTTCCTTTACTGAAAATCAGTCTAAAGTTAATAGATGTGCTTTTTTTTAAATAGGATTCTATTTGACCTCTGTTTCCTCAGGAGGTTATAAAAAAGAAGACAGCCGTCAGAGTTCCCATGATGAAAACAGTGGTGAGGTTTTATTGTCTGGTCCTTTTGTTCCAAAATGGATGGCTTGCAGAGCTTCATCCCTTTTTCTGCCTGTGTTCACAGAGGTCATTCCAGAGGTCGGCACCATTGCAGGAATTGCCAGTGCTGTTGCCATGGCGCTGGTGGGGGCCATCACCAGCTACATAAGCTACCAGAAAAAGAAATTGTGCTTCAGTATACAACGTAAGGTTCCTTACTAAAGTCATTCTAAGCCATGACATTGGAATCGTAAGTTACTGTGTCAAACTTGAGCCTCTGTTTGGAGAAAGTGGTGAGCTTATACTTTTAGTTGTGAAAAAAGGAACTGACCTGAGTATAGTTTGAGTTTATGTTTTTCAAAAGAAAAATAATCAATGAAGTAGAAACTGTAAATTCCTAAAAAAAATAAAAATAATAATAATAATAACAATAATAATAATAATCAGCTTTTACTAATTAAAAATTTGAAACAAATTAATTAAGTAAACATTTTGTATGGATTCAAATAGTATTCATACTAGGGCAGGGTGATATGGCTGCAAAACGTATCATGATATGAGCGTTTTGTATCACTAGATATCGATAATTATTGAGTTTTTTTGTCTTAAATATATGAAATACTACCAAGCTATCATGGCCTTTCCTGTTTTATCTAAAGTTTTCACACCAAGCTGTTGGTTTTTTATTTGTTGGCAGTTATGATAACAAATGTGTTTCTAAGAATCTCTTGTTTTTACAGAGAGCCTGAATGTTGACATTAATAAGGCTGAAATCCCAGAGGGAGTGGTGGCAACTGAACCTCAAGGTACTTCATCTGCCTCATTAACATGCATGTGTTATTATCGTTCTGCCCTCATACACACACTCAAATGTATACTGTATATCTGTTGGCAATGTCCAAGCAACATAGCCAAATAAAAATGTAGTTTGTGTGAATCACTTCACAATGAACTCTTAAAAACTAACACCCAACTGTACACAGCAGTAAATACACAGTGAGACTGTAATGGGTGTGTAATGACTGGTGCACAGTGAAGTGAAGTACACAGCGTAGCAGAACCGCATTCAGTGTAAATTAGGTGACTGGAGAGAATTTCGTGACTTTTGTCACAGACATGTAGGTTTATACATGGGTTCCTACAGCCAAACTGGAGACATTTGGCATTTATGGGTTAGACGTATAATAAAACCTTTATGGTGTCCAGTTTTACAAGGATTTGTCAAAATGTGGTGATGCAGGCTGCCTCCCAGACCCTCTACTTACAATGAATTTATATCCTAGTTCGGTGTTCAGTCACTCTTGGTCACCTGTGAAGGGTTGATGACATCACACTTTTTGGAGATTTCTAAGGATTGGTCCACTTTGAAACCACTTTATTGTTGTTTGTGTGTTGTTGTTGTTTTTGTCTTTTATGGATTTATGTTTTGTATATGAAAGAAAATTTTTTCGATTTACTTTTTTTTCTGCAGCACAACAGACGCTTTTGGAACAACCAAAGTCTGGACCACCTTGTGATGAGAACGCCGTTTAGGAGCCAGTCAGTCACTGAGTCAGTCACATTTCAGCTGTCCTTTCATCCACATGTAGTGTACTAATATATAAACATAGCAAATTCCAAGTTTGTACCATGTTCCATGTTATAGGCTTTGTAATGGCACATTTCTAAGCTATAAACTCCTGTTTACATTACTGAGCATTTCATGTTAGAAGTAGAACCACTCAAATTCAAATCAGCATCTCACATTTGTGTGTGAATTCCATTTAGTGTTTTAATGAGGTTTGCATTAGAAAAAATGCACATTTTGGAACGTAGTCTGTAGAAAGTGAGTCTGTAGTTTGTCTCAGTGCTGACCAGTGAATGACCAGCAGGTTCTGTAGTTTCTTCAGAGCTCAGATCAGCGCCGTGCCTCTCTGAGTACAGAAACATTTGTTTTAGAATTTTTGATGGTGGAAATGATTTATTCCTGTTAATCTCACATTCTGACATGTAGCTTAAACTGCAAAACTACTTTATTTAAATGACTTTTGTTTATTTCTCTTGCAAGTGTAGAAGTGTGTACCGGACTAGTGTTTTTACTAAAATGTGAAAATGTGACGGATTTACTGGCTTGGCTGCAAGGGGCAGTAGTTGGTAGCAATGTTGCCTTGCAGGAAGAGAAGGTCCTTGTTTTGAATCCCGGCCTAAACTTCATTTATAATTATATGAACATATTGTGACATGCTGTAAAATCATCTCTTCTGAAAATGTGGTGCAGAAGGAATTAAGAAAATGTTTTACAAAGGCTTAGATATGAGTTTACTCTTTTATCTTGCACACTAAAATCTGAAACTTCTTCACACACTGTTGTCTTTGAGATTCAGACATTTTTGTTCTGATTGCAGTTATGTGAATATTAGCAAATGTCAGCACTACCAAAGCCCCAGACCAGATGGGTTGAGATGTTTTCTTTATAAGATATAATATGACCGTCGCTCCTGGTCACATGATGACCTCTGTTCGCTCCACACGCCTGGATTCAAGTCAACATACACACAACTCATTTCTAATTCTGGAAATGTCCTTTAGTGACCTTCACTTACTGCTTTGACCAATTGTTACTCAAAAAAATGACTTGTGATGCCTCTTCAGTGCCTGTTCTAGACATGAATGCTTCTTTCTGCAAATCAAATGATTTGAAACGTATCACTTCTCTGAATGTCAACATTATGTCCAGATCAGAAATGTGAAAAGCTGCTGCTTGAGTTAGACTTTAACTGTAGTTAAATCTGTTTGTGTGCTTTGTACTTCTGCTGTTATAATGCTGTATCTACTGAGACTGTTCCTTTATACTCTCTGCTGCATGTTTTTCTCTGTGTTTACTGTTAGCCATTGTAACAAAAGAGACATCCTTTGTCGGTTGTAGGGTTTTGACATAATGTGGACTTTACCAGGTTTTCAATTACTCAAGGTATTCCTAGAGGAACCAAACCAAATTTTCTAAATTATAAAAATGCATATTTCAGTACTAAAACCCTAGAATTTAAAGGACGTGTGCTTTTTTTTACCATGACTTTTTCACAATATTGAACTCTGCTTAAGATGTGCCAGTTAACTGACTTAACTTGAATTATTATTATTATTATATGTACTCCAGTTGTCTCCAACACGAACTAGTAAAATAAAGAATTAATAAAGAGACTCAGCTTCCACTGTAATCTCTAAAGGGAATATAAGAAAATATTGAAATGTCAAATTGTTATGGCCTAAATATGGAAAATGTTTTTACGTGGAACTTAAAAATGGTTGGATTAAACATGTACTATACATAATAATCTAGCAGTTCATAAGTTTTTAGATCATATCTAATTGTTTATGTGACTTGGTGGTAAATACTGATACAATCATTATAGAGCTGGACTTTTAACTTTTATGTCAACACTTATGGTGGTAGCCTTTAATGCTAAATATTAGATCCAATTGGCTTTACTCAAAGGACTCAGGACTTTCTGATATTTGACTTTACGCATTTTATTTGAGGGAAAAAAAGATTTTCTTCAACAGAAAACATTGTAGGTCCTAGTATTTGATTTACTGGGTCAAAACTTTGGATAGGACATGTCAGTGTCTCAAACAGCAGAGTGAAGTGAGGTCCCTGTGTAAGGGCTCGGGTGTTCAGGTGTCAGCTGTGTGTTCAGCTCCTCCACCCTCCTCTGCAGCTCCGCTCTGAGGAACAGCAAGTCCTTCAGTGTCTGATGCACTGGAACCTGGGAAACATCACAGAGACAAAAACTTTAACTACCCAATACAAGGGAGGGAATCTGAAAAATAACTAAATGTATGGAATTAACATGAGTTTTTTTAAAATATAATTTTTAAAGCCACTGTATGAATATTTTCTGTTAAAATTAAGCAAACAGCTGTGCTACCTGTGGCCTCATGCGTGGGTTCCAGCGGGCGTAGTAGCTGGTCCACAGCTCCAGATGTCTGGAGGAAAGCAGCGGAAACAGAACGCAGTTCTCATAGACCAGGTAGAACGGGTTGGTGAATTCACTGGGCTGGCTGGAGGACGACACCAGGGTCACAGCAGGTCAAACGTTTGGTTATTAGCTACCTGCAGTCAGACGGACAGATTTTCACCTGTTGATGTAGGACCACAGGGACACCGTGTTGGTTTGAACCTCCTGGATGAGAAATAAGAACAATTTAAGAAAAAATAGTCTCATAATGAAATTGTATTCTTGGTCAATAAGAATAAAATCTACAGATTAAAGCAAAGGAAAAACAATCAATAATAAAAAGCCCCAATATGTTGACATCTATGACATCATGCACACACCTTGGCTATCTTCTCCTGCTCACTGTTGCAGAGGAAGGTGCCAAAGAGGCAGCTGTAGAGATGATCCAGGATGGTGATGAGGAACAGCTCATTAAATTCAAAGGCAGAAGGAAACTGATAAAAAAATGAGAGCAGAATGATTGTGAGAAGTAGTGTCACATGCCGGTGGAAACGACTTTCATATTTACAGTCTGAAGGTCTGAAGCTGATCGTAGAACGCTCTCACCTGTCGGGTCATCTGCCAAACACAGTCAATAAACTGAACAAACAGAGGTGAGCTCTCTGTGTTAGTGCGGCTCCCATCACCGTGTCCAATGCGCTGTGTGGAATAGGAAGACGGTGAGTACACACACACACACACACACACACACACACACACACACACACACACACACACACACACACACACACACACACACAGATACGCAGCAGAAACGTTTCATGAAGCTAAACAAATCTCACAGAAGCAAACTTGTGTCCGAAGCTGATCCACTCCTTTTCCAGCAGAACCTAAACAGACAAAAAACCCATCAAACTAAATATCATGGACTTAAACATGCAGTACACTTTTAACTGAGCTTTGTTGTATGTGTCGCGTGTTTTAAATGTTTTCTTCAGTCATAAAAATGCTTAAGTCATATAAAATATGACATAAAAAGAAACTTAACACCTTGAAATTGGGCCTGTCTCTTTAAAAAACTCCTCCTCTTTCTGAAACTCCGCCTTGAAGTCATTACAACATGGCGCCTCTATTGACTTTTTAACAATGTTATTACCATCATTTCACTGAGAAGTGGCTCCTATAATGAGCTCAGCAGACATGCAGTTCCACCAGGTTTTGCTAATTGCTGCCTACTAGTCTGAAGGAGCTGAGTGGGGGAGGGGCTGGAAACTGCAGCTCAGAGGAGGAGCTGCGTCTCGAAGGCGGAGCTAGATCCACCCAGGCATTTTGCGTAGCTGAACGGTTTCCATTGAGATTACAGAATTTCTCAAGCATGAATGATAGAATCAAAGCAACACTCCAGGTATGACTTTGATGAGGGAATTGCATTTTACATGACACTGCCCCTTTAAACCGTATCAATGACTTGTAGTGAGTCACCTGGAATCCTCGGAGCGTCCGGTAGTAGCTGTCCAGCATCAGCATTGCGAGGGAGGTGAGCTGGGCCGTTCTGTCCCAGCCGTCAGTGCAGTGAACCACTACCGACGTTTTCCCTGATTCCAGCTTGTCGGCTATTTTCACGGCTCCCGACAGTAACAGCTGCACACAACAGGGACAGATACAGGATTTATAATATCCTGTTAATACAGTACAGGAACATATTGCATAAAACAAAAGGTTATGTTGTTTTTAAGACTGTAGCACGTTCATGTTTGTGAATATTTATAAGAGACTTACTCGTAGATAGTCCAGCCAGTGAGTCTGGTCGATGGCAGAATGCCAGTGGGCCTCATCGATAGTGGGATAAATCACATCCCTCATCTTCCTGAGAGACTCCCGGATCACATGGATATTCGGAATTTCCAGGAAAATAAGCTCAATGTTGGGATAGAAATTTTCATTTTCATATCCTCCGTCTTTTGCCTTCAGGTTGTTTGGATGAACAGATGGAGGAAATCAAAGAGGAGACAGAAAAAAAATGTAAAATTAAATATTTACATGGACTAAAAAAAGACACAGCCATTTTTAAATCAAACTGAAATGTTCCTGTTTTAGGTCATTTGGGATCATCAAGACCAAATTGATGACAAAATATTAATTCAGACTTTGCTTACTTTCTTTAAAAGAGGAAATATATTTAAATGTTTTTGTGCTGGGATGAGGTTGTTTATCTGCCATACAGTTGATGTATTTCACTGAACTGCATTGTTTTTACATCATGAGTCATGTGATCAACAGCAGGATGTTACTACTAGCCAAAACCACAAAGAAGACGACAGGAAGTGGCCTTCTGTGTGGTTTTATGGTTTCCCTAAAACGCAGCATGCAAGTAGGCGGGGCTTGTTGCTCCAACGCCTGAATAAAACACTGACATCTTCTCTGATTGGCTGACAGACTCTGACCTTTAGCACCATGGCTGAATTATGGATATATCATGTAATGGTTTACATCTAAAATTATCTCCCATAATTTTTAATAACTTAAAGGATGAACAAACTTATTTACATGTGATTTTTAATGTCATGTCTCTTAAATAGAAACACAGCAGTTGTGAAATTGTTTTTTTTTTAACACTAGCAGAATATAGACAAAGATTTGTGCACATTTAGAATGAAAACACAGCTGGTGAGAAAAAATAGCTTTGTCTTTTTATACAGTGTATATTATCTGATTGCAGATCAAACAAAATATTTTGAAAAACTGACATCTGTGTGTGTGTGTGTGTGTGTGTGTGTGTGTGTGTGTGTGTGTGTGTGTGTGTGTGTGTGTGTGTGTGTGTGTGTGT